>MU863971.1:0-137515 GCA_033296885.1 Triangularia verruculosa | reverse complement strand
TTTGGTCCTGGTGTACTATCTACCCCCATTTTTTGTTTTTGTGTTTATAATAAATTTGTTTTTTGGTGGTGGGTTATACTCTTGGATCCAAAATTTCCTCCCCCCCCCCCCCCCCCCCTTGGTTCTCTAGTTTTCTCTAGTACAAGGCTGACTTTGCCCCACAGCATACCATATGATTCTCTGGAGGCTGTGGTCAAACAGCTGCCTGGAAGGAAAAGAGGATGAGTTCATGCTGGACTGGGTACCATTGCGCACGATCCCGCAAGTAGTCCCTCGTACCAAGCGTACAACTCATCTGAAGACCCAGTGAGATGGTCTTGTCCCACCTCGGTGAAGATCACTATCTGGACATACTTCGTAATGGTGAAAAAAGGCCTTGCCTCATGCCTTTGTGTTGAGATTTCACCTCTATTTTGTGGACAAGGCAGCCAACTTGTAACGATGTACGCTGTTAATAAGAGCGCGCGTCAATAAATCGAGGGAAGACACAGAGCAGCTTCAAAAATGGAAATCGGAGATGGCAAGCACAACATTAGTTGGGCACGGCCAGAGGCTGAGCATGGTACACCGGGATGCCGGCAGAGCCTCATGTAGGGAATGTTGTATTAGGCTAGCGTTGTCAGTTGGGACAGATGTTCGTGATCCCTCGCTATTTGACATGGAGATTCTCTTTCCCCCCATTATGTTGCTTCGTAGCCATGTGCGCATTGGGTGTATTGGCACTGTATCGAATTACACAACGATTACGTTACGCGTACACCATCACTGCAGTGCTGCCTTTGAGCCTAACAGCGAACCTAAAATTCCATTTCCAACGGCTGCCAGGAGTGGAGGCTCACAACGACGCTGAGCCAAAGAAGGGCAAATCGACATCAATTACAATTCCATTTTGCGACTGCAGGTCGCTTGATTGTGGCAACTTTACAACCATCCCCCGCCTAAACGATTGTCATCGCATTACTTTCCCCATATTGTTTGCAGCACAGTCGGCCTCATACAGACTGCCCAGAATGTCGATATCAAACGAAGCGCTTCAGAAGGCAAGTCACCTCTCACAGACAAGATGAGTGTTACTCATTCCACCAGTCGGGCATCAACGCTTCATCATGGAATTCAGCACCGCTAACATTGTACCTCTTGTGACAGCTCGTCAGAGAGATCGAGTCGCAAGCTATTGCCGCGCAACAGCAAATCGGCCTGGTCCGCACTCAGATGGCATCCAAGCAGCGTGAGATGCGGCTAGCCCAGCTGACGCGCAGTGAGATCTCATCATTGCCACCCGACACGGCTGTCTATGAGGGTGTTGGAAAAATGTATGGTTATTGTCTTTTGCCCGGCTTCATGGACCCCTGACTAACCAACCTCCTTTCTCCACTATCAGGTTCGTTGGGCTTCCCGTTCCGACGCTGCAGGAGAAACTGAGCTCTCAGGTCAAGGAGAATGAGACCGAGTTGGAGGCTCTCTCCAAGAGGCTGCACTATCTTGAGACGACGGACAAGAATAGCAGAGAGCATATTGAGAAGATGCTGAAGGGACAAGCCTAGTCTCATAAGGCCTTTGCCTCAAAGCATTGATTGACTTTTGAGCTTATTTCTTCGGTGCCGATTGTCCCGGGAACATGAAACGGAAGCACTTGATGGAAAACGCCGTGTTGTCTGCGGCGCAGTGCATCTTCGAACCCAACTGTCGTATCAACCCCTCACTTTTACAACAACAATAATATACCCGATGGTACCATCACGGACATTTGGTAGATGGTATTTCTGTCTCTAATCATATTGCATATGGCAAATTCTGTCACAACAAGGTATGGAAAAGCGGCACAACAACTGCAGATGTGTACTGGACCTGCTTTGGCTTCACCCACCTCCTCACTTGCCTCTTTGGCAACTGGCTCGCTGCATGCTCAAGGCCAAGGATCCTCCAAGACACGAATTCAGGTGCCTGGGCGGCGAGGTCCAGCACTTTTCCATCGGCTCCACCGACGTACAGGCGGTACGGAACAGTGCGAGATGTCTCGAATGCCGCTGGGAAAGAGACACGACAAGTTTCAGGCGCCTGCTTGCTGCATCCAAGGCAAAGAACCGCAGTAGCCACCAGATGGAAATAGCCCCGACACCAAAATCGACCAACGGGCACGGCATCGCGATCCGACGTACGTCGGCGGTTGTGAAGATGGCGAGCGGGCGTTCAAGACCAACCACGGGACAGCTGCCTCGTTGACCCTTGCGTGCCAAGAGCATCTGCCAAGCCGCAGCGATGTCCCCTCACCTAGCCCTACGCACCGTTTGCTTCACGGCTTGCTGCTCCTTCCTGCCAGCTTCCGGACCGCCGAAAGAACATATCTGAACGCCTAGAGGAGATTCAGAGACAATGCTCGGGTTTCCGCAGACCACTGTGCCAGACGCTCAAAGGGGTTCTCTATTTCTGCTCTGTCTCGTCGGTCTCCCGCAACACTGGCCACGAGGCTCAGCGTCCCGCTTCCCGCTCGTTTCGAGCGCTTCCATCCCACTTATGCCCCTCAGGTGCCGTTGGTGCCCCTCCATCCACTCACATGAAGACGTTTCGTTCAGGGCCCCATCTCTGCGCTACAGACATTCAACCAACTTTACCTAACCAGCCTCTTCTGCAGTTGTACTGCTTCTTCACGCAACACACGCAACGAAGGACATGGAATCTAAACAGACGGTGTCCTCTCACAGTCTAACTCTCAGCCCCCAAGGCAGGTACCCCAAAGAAATGAGATGCTACCAGGCTGCGTCTCCATTTTCTAATGCCGTTCCGTATCTGATTTTTCAAGGTGGGTGGTAGGACAGTCTCCCTCCACCAAGATGAGCAAGGGCCGCACTGTGGGAAAGACAGCTCTTACCCACCCTCCACTTGGGGGACCACGATACCTCGTCCCGAGGGCTATCAGTGTGCCACACCTTGCGCCAAACCTATCACGCGTCGGTTCCGAGTACCTGTCGCCATTTTCACCCAGCAATGGGCATGGCTGCTTCTCCCGCACTGTACGGCTTGTACAACCTGGCAGCTCCAGGGTATGCAGCAATGGAGATGAGAGAGAGAATGGCAACAGGGCGGGACGCCGGGGGGGAGCTGGGATGCTGACAGACGGGGGAGGGTACTTCGTGCAGTCCCAGTAATGCCCTTCATATGCAGAGGTACTTGGCTACCCTGTCTGGTCCTGGCCTCCCCGAGCCCCGAATGTCCCCTCTCGCCCTCTCTGCCCCCATCTTCCTACACCCCCTCCACCCTGATTTGCTCCTAATGCATCTCAGTTCCCTCTCGCTCTTAGACCGCCGCCGAATAATAAATGGTGGGTCACACCCCGCTTCTGTTGGCGGCTTACAATTCCTGCTGACCCCCCTCCGTGCCACGCCGGCCGCCTTTTCTCACCTTCTTCACTTTCGATTTTCTTTCCGGAAGTGTTTTCTTTCTCTCTGATATTGGAAGAAAGTCATCGCCAAGTGGAGGCTCGGGAATATCGCTTCCAACACTTTGAGCGTATAGGTTGTCTCTTGAGACTAGGATTCACTTTGTAAGACGGCTCATCCTGCTTGTCCTTTCGTCTGAGCACCCTTGACTCACCTTCTTCAGACCGGACTCCTACCGATAAGCTACAGCTGCCATCATGCCTCGGTCGTATTTGTCCAGTGACGACGAGTCCGTCGACATCACCTACCGGCGCTCGTTTGCTGGTGCTCGCGATCGGTCCAGAGGGCCCCCTCCTGGCCCTCCTCCCCCTCCTGGCGGTCCTCCGCATTTTATCCAAACGGTGGTCCGCGATGCCCGGGACAACCGTCCCACGGGTTATTTCCAGGGACCCTCGTTTCTCAACTCAACCGACACTCGAGAAATGACCATGGTCCGCGCCCGCTCCAGAGAGCGCCGGTCTCCTCCTATCGTCGCCGGCCCTCCCCAGCCCCCTCCCCCTCCGGCCGTGGTGATCAACCAAAACAGAGTCAACCAAGGCCGTCCCCGCCGTGACTCTAGCTCTTCATCGGATGAGTCCTCCCGCGTCTCGTCCCGGCACCACTCCCACTATCACAGCCATTCCCGGCACCGCTCCCATTCCCGCGTAGGGCACTCGCGCTCTTCCTCCACCCACTCCCACATCGAGGACGCCCGCGAAAGATGGGAACTCGAGCGTGCCCGGGAGCAGCTCCGCATGATGCAGCTCTCCAATGAGCGCGTCGAGCAAGAACGCAAGGCTGAGCGCTACAACGAAGAGAAGTTCGGCCGGGCCCAAGCCACCCAGGAGCTGGAGCGCTACCGCCGCGACGACGATGCCCGTCGCCAGCAGGAAATGGCCGAGGAAAGGGCCAACCGCAACAAGTCTGACTGGGAGCTTGAGCAGTACCGCCGTGAAAAGGAACTCAGACGTCAGCAGGAAATGGCCGAGGAAAAGGCGAACCGCAACAAGTCTGACTGGGAGCTCGAGCAGTACCACCGTGAAAAGGAACTCAGACGTCAGGAGGAAATCGCCGAGGAAAAGGCGAACCGCAACAAGTCCGAGTGGGAGCTCGAGCAGTACCGTCGCGAGAAGGAACTCAAGCGGCAGCAGGAGCGCATGGAGGAGAGGTCTTCCCATGACAAGGCCGGCTGGGAACTCGAGCAGTACCGCCGTGACAAGGAGACCAAACTCAGCGAGGAGCAGCTCGAGAACCGGCTCAAGCTTCAGAGAATCCGGGACAAGGAGGAGGCCGAGGCCGCCAGGCAAAGATTTGAACTCGAGAAATTCCTCAAAGAAGAGGAAGAGAGGCAGATTAGAGAGAAGTACACGGACGAGTACGAACTCGACAGGCTGCGGCATGAAATCGGCCGCATCAAGCACCGCGAGGAAGAGATGAAGCGGGAGAAGCACAAGGAGGAAGAGCGCGAGCTGAGGGATGCCAAGGCCGAGCTCGACCGGATAAAGAAGAAGGAGGAGGAGGCCAGGAGGGAGAAGCAAAAGGAGGAGGAGCAGGAGTACAAGATGGGCAAGGCCGAGCTGGACAGGCTCAAGAAACAAAAGGAGGAGGAGAAGCGCGACAGGCACTACCGGGAAGACGCCGAGTTCCGCGCGGCCAAGGCGGAGCTTGATAAGATCAAGGCCGAGAAGGCTCGCAAGGCGGAGGAGGAGCGGATCGCCCGCGAGATTGAGCTCAAGAAGCTGGCCGAGGAGAAGAAGGCTGCCGAGGAAAAGGCGAGGAGGGAGAAGGAGGAGGCAGAGGCGATCGCCAGGTGGAAGGCCAAGGAGGCGGAGAGGATCGCCAAGGAGAAGGAGGAAGAGGAGGCGAGGGAGAAGGAGTTCCAGCGCAGGCTCCAGGAGCAGCTGATCCACTCTGGCCTCGACGAGAAGGCCATCGAGGCCATCTTGAAGAAGGAGAAGATCAAGAAGGACAAGGAGAAGAAGGACAAGGAAGAGAGAGACGAGCGCGAGCAGCAGATGCCCAGACCGACCTACACCAGAATGTCGCTTAGACACTTGGATGTCGAGACGCTTTCTCATTTCAGGATTGAGTGGGAGTGGGATGCGGTATGTTTTCACCTTTTTTTCTTTTTTTTTTTTATCAACTCCCTCAAGCGCCGACCATTTGCTAATCAACATGTCATTCATTCAATAGGAGCCCGGTTACATCCTCATCAAGCGCTGGGTGCCAGAGTGGGAGCAGAGCATGCTCTGGGAGCACACCAAGAAGATCCGCATCGTCGAGAAGCGGAAGGAGGAGAAGGTCGTGCTCAAGATCAAGGACCGCCACGACCGCGAGGAAGACGACAAGTACGAGTTTGTCCGCCGCCGCCGCCGCTCCAAGTCTCCCAGCTTGTTGATGTACCTCGCTGGTGGCCGCCCTGCGTAAAATTATGAGGTGTTTTCATTCTTTTTCTCAAACAGTTTGTCTGTTCGGCGATGGATACCCGTCTTTTTCTCTACTCCGTACTTTTGTGCAAAGTTACGTTCCTGTGGGGTTTTGTAGGCTGGCGAGTGATGGGAGGTATTGGATATAACACGGGAAGGAAAAGAGAGAGACTGATGACGGGATGAGACATGATGATTGTTTTTTTGTTTATTTTCCTCGAGTCGAGATAGTTATGCTTGTTCCGCCTTAAATACCTTTTTTTTTTTTAAAAAAAAAAAAAACTTACATGTGTAGCCCCTTATGAAACCCAACACACTCACCTCCTTCATTTTGTGTTCCGAATATCATACATGACATATCGACCCGATCTTTTGCTTTCTTTCATATAATACAAACCACACGCCAAATATATCCCCCATCCATCTATGCTGAGCGTGGAGGGCATATATACAAATATCATGACACATAAACAGCATCACTCCCCCCGCCTTTCAAGTCCTTTGGGTATCAAAACCGTTCAAAGCTTTCCCACCTCCTTCTCCCCTCCCCTCACCTTCTTCCCACCAGCACCCCAACTCCCCTCCGCCCGTCTAATCAGCTCCTCATACACCGTCCAAGCCAGCGCACTACTCGCCGCCTTCCTCCCCATCCTCAACCCCAACCCATCCAGCAAACTCCTGAACCCCTCCTCTCCCACCATCCTCTTCGTCGCGTGTATCATGTTCCTGTACCCATCCGGCTGGAGCTGTATCCTCGTCTTCACCGCATCAAACGGGTTGCTGATTGCCGAGCACACCACCCCCGAGAAAATCGCACTCGCGAAATTGATCGTCGCCGC
Organism: Triangularia verruculosa; assembly: GCA_033296885.1. NCBI lineage: Eukaryota > Fungi > Ascomycota > Sordariomycetes > Sordariales > Podosporaceae > Triangularia > Triangularia verruculosa. The sequence continues at coordinate 130,834 of MU863971.1, read as the reverse complement.
CCCGCTGCCGCTGCCCGAGGAGGTGAGGTAAAGGTTGGAAAGGTGCTTCTTTGATTGCTCGTAGAATAAGATATACAGACCGGCATAAGGAGCATCGCGAATGGCAGTTGCGCCGAACCCAGAGAAGAAACCACGGGCGCCCTCGTGGCGGTAGATGTCGAGAGCCGCTCGGGGGAGGGAGTTGTAGTTGTAGAGGGTGGATTCGTATCTAACTTTTAGCACGGTCAAAGGCATCAGGATGAAGCCGGCGAAACTCCTCGCTACTGCTCCCGACATCAGGTTGGAGATGTGGGAGAGTTTTGGGAGGGTTGAGCTATGGTTGTTGGCGTTGGCTGACGCTGGAGAGGATAGCCGGTGGCGGATGGAATTGAGAGAGGTGAAGTAGATCGCTGACCCGAAACCTGTTCGTAGGGCAGAAGGGACGGCGCCACGCCATAGTGCTGGGAGGAGGTGGGGAGCAGCGCGGATTTCGGCGAGGGCGAGGCGGAGGGCAGAGGTGCCGTGGGGGTGGGGGATATTGGGCGAGGTTCGCTGCTGAACTCGGGTTTTGAGGAGGTCGATTGGTTGGAGGAGGACGGCGGAGGTTATGCCGGAGGAGAGGCCGGCTAGGAAGTGGAAGGCTGAAGGATAAGATTGTTAGAGGGGGATGGTGGTGAGCGGAGGTGAAGAAAAACGTACTCGACTTCGGAGACGCCTTGCGGGCGCCATCGGACATGGTTGCGCTGGGTGGTTGTGGTTTGCGCGGATCGCGGATTGGTTCTGTTTCTGGCCCGAGATTCTTCAGCAATGACTGTGGTGTCGGTGGCCTGGGCTTGCGCTGTCACTGTGGCGCCGACTGTCACGGGCGGTTTAGAGATAGCGGCAAAGGCGTCGGGATTGTGGACCAGCCATGGGAGTAAATTGATTTATATAGGAGACGCCATACTGTTGAAGAGCCCAGGAAAAAGTGAATGCGCCGTTGAGGGTGCTGATCTGGATATTCAGTTCAGACAAGAACGTTGGAGTTTGCGGTAAATTCGCTTTCAACACGACCTATGACGGCATGGGAATCTTGTGATTTTTTCGGCCCCCAATCCTCGAAGTGGAGCAGCTACCCCGCCGTCCGGTCCGCTCCGGACCTGGCCGAGTTGACCCGAGCATCTCGGCCCCGGGGTTCCACCAACACCGAGGGAAGTGAGAGTACTTCACCATTCCAAAGAAGCAACTAACACGAAGGGATAGAGGAGTGGATGAATGCTGAAAAGATGGCCGGTATTATAATTTTGATAAGTCCTACGTCGCCTGCTTCTGGTATAGGCCGATGTAGCCGTAGCAGTCCCCTGATTACCCCTTCTTCTGCTCCCCAACGATAGACTCCAGCCTCCCAGCCAGAGCCTTATGTCTCTTGACAACCTCAACCCACTCTTCTTCTGCCTCGGGCCCAACATCCAAGCTCGCCAAAAACAGCCCAAAGTCGCCTCCCAATCTTTCCAAGCTGCCCGCACAGTACAAGACTTGAGTAAGCAGGCTGTCTCTCGCCGCCTGGTCTTTCACCGTAGGCAGATACACACGTAGCGTCTCCAGCAACATGTCCACCAAGTACAGTGGGAACGTGGCCAGCGCAGATGGAATCGGCTCCAATGGATCCTCACTTCCTGTTGTCGCTGCTGGCCCATCTGCGGTTATCGTTGAAGTGGTAGGGAACAACTTGAGAAACATGTTCACGATGGCAAAGCTCTGCTCACGGAAGATTTCAATGTAGCGTTTGAGATATCTTTCCGTTTGCTGCCCACCAGACCAGGCGTTCCCGCTGCCAATAGCCTTCTGGCGGGTCTTCTCCTGGTCTGCAAGCTCCCGTAGCGGCTCGAGGGCCTCCAGCGTCGTCATGAGGGTTGCGAGGCGGCAGACAAGTAGGACTGCACCCAGCACCCGCTCTTGGGCGTCGTTACTTTTGCTGGAGCTTGTGCTACTCGCTGTTACAGCCGTGGCAACAGCCTCCAAGTCCGGCAGAACTCGACGAAGCCAACTAATGGTACGGAGGGCAGCAGGGAGCTTGAGGCCGGGGGCTTTGAGTGAGAGGATAAGATTGGTGGCCATATCGCGCATGGCCTCGTCGGCCTCGGTGGAGATAGAGGTTACAAGAGGTGACTTGGGGTATAGCGAGTGTAATCGGCGGATGTGGCCGTTCAGGTCCAGAGCAGAGGAGTAGTTGACAGGTGCTGTGGAGATGGAGGATGAGAGCAAGGGCGGTAACTCGAGGACATCGACAAGCCGCTCGACATTGCGCGAGAGAAGTAATGCCCTTTTTCTCCGAGCGAGGACATCATTGTCGCTGTCTCTGTTGTAGGTGGTTGCGAAGCGCACTGCCTCATTGTCAAGCTTTGGGAGTGCATTTCGCAGCTCAGCTGTGCTCGCTGCGAGAGCGGGTAGCGTAGTACGGAGTGACGCGTGATGAGTTGCCGACTCGATGATTTGTTTATGAGATTTCTTGGAAAGCGACTGAAGTGAGAGTAGTAGCGAGTGGGACGAGTGTGCAAGGGCTTGGGGTTCGTTTGTATCGAGCGACGATAACGGTTGGGATGCCAGTGTTGTGAGATACTCAAGTGAGCTCGCGTCAGGGGCCGCCATTGGGGATGACGATGACCCAGGTGGTAAGAGAAGGTCATATAGAAGATCCGCCATGATTTATCTGAACACCAGAAAAGGACAGATGTGATGATGCGGAGGTCGAGACCTGAGTGGTGTCCGAGACGAAAACAGAAGTGGAATATGGCCTTCTTTTTGTTGTAATTTGTTTCGCTGCCGTCAAGCTTCCGGTCCTTGATGGCGTGTCGTCTCCTAGTCTGGTCAAAATATGCGGTTATGCGTAATTGTTGATGCTCCTGCGAGTGTTTGTAATTGTAGAACAGTGGTGCTATAGATTGGTTTGGTTGGGTTCTGGTGACCCCTAACTAAGAATGCCGACGAAATGGTGGGTTTCTGTTAGCGCACTTGTCGGGTTTGTTGAATGTAGGTAGGTAGGTAGCGCGCGCACTGGCCTCTGGAACCTGGCACGCCGAACTCCAATGCTAGTTCACTCAAAACACACAAAATAGACCAACAACATCCGTTGACGCCGTACTGTTTCTTCCATTACAATCTGACTCTCGAACCTCTGTAGGCACGGTTTCGTTCCCCCTTCCCGGCTTGTCTAACACTGGTGGTCTCGATACTCCTCCGCTCCAAGCTCGGAGTGTGACTTGATGATACCCAAGTGTCGTCCTTGTTATGTCCATATTCCTCCTTCCTCGCTGCTTTTTCAGATATTGCTGAATGTATTCCACCTCCCTCCAGCCTCGCCCTCATTTCACCTTTTCTCGGGTTCCCCAGTGTATTCGGTTTTCTGTCCACCACGGAAACATCAATAACGCTAGCCAGCATTGCTATCAAGATAAAAATTACACCTCGCAACCATTGCAAGACTAGATTTTCCCCCTTCGTGGCAACAATTTGATAAGTTTCCCTCTTGGTGGCACTTCCCATGGTCGAGGTACTTCCGCCATATGGCTGCTCTTCGTCATCGACAGTCTGGGACGTGTTCACCAACGTGGTGGATCCCGATATCTCCGAACTCTGATCCATCGCCTCTAATCTTGTCTGTTCGATGGGCGGCGTGGTGACGAGACCAGATGCTAGCCTCAGGCTGTCGACAATTGAATCCGCGGTTGCTGTCAAAGAAGGGTAGGTTGAAGCTGGCAGTCTCATATAAGCGCCACTCGCTCTGAAAAACAACTCCTCAGACTTTGCTTCTGGATGTGCGATTTCAGCGCCGGGGTGTGTCTGTTCTTCCATTCGATATGTCGCCGACATGGCATCAGGAATCGAAACAGGTATTTCCTTCATATTCTCGTGCTCCATCTTCAAGGGAAGGTCTTCGGCCAGTTTGTCCAACCGCAGTTTACTTGAATACCTGTTCCCCCATTCAATTTTGGTAACTATTTTCTCCCCCTTCCCCCCAAACTTCCATCTTGTTTTGAGCTTTTCTGAGAATTTAGCAAGCCTCCCACTGATTTCGACCGTCATATAAAACCTTGTTGCGTTATGTTGGAGCGCGAAGGCAGTGTGAAAGACGGGGTTGTGCGTCGGCTGTTCCTCGTCCAGGTTTTCCTTCAGCTCCCACTGAAGTTTGTCGTACAACAAGCCCGATCCCTTGGCTGAGCAAATGCGACCCATGAAGCTCCAACGGTTGGATTTGGACATGATTTTCTCTTTATCTAGTCCCAGGCCGCCAGCGCCATGACCTAAGACAGTAACATTGGGTGTGCGGTTGACGGTTCTCCTCGAATGAACCAGGGTTTCTCTTCCTTTCAGCGACGGGCCGAAGTGAGGAGTAAATTGAACTGGGCATGGGGATTGAGGTTTGATGTGATCGTCTTCTCCGTCAGTCGTTGTCAATATCACCGAAACTGTAGCTGACTCAAGTCTGGTGTCCACCGGCTGATAGAAATCCAAGTCAAGGTACAAGATGCCAGCTGGATTCTCCAATGTACCAAGCACTCCCCATTGTGACTTGGTGAACATGAAGCGGCAGTCAATTTCAACCTTTCCGATTCTACCGTGACCCGCGCTGATGCAGGAAGAATTGATAAGGTCAAACCGATGATAGTCGTTTCGGCCATATCTACCTCGGTATTCGGGTAGGGCGGACATATTGGCCCAGATGACCATTGATTCAAAACGACGCAAATGAGGTTACGTGGATTTCCGAGAAGAAGGAGCGGGGTGCCAGCATGATAACATATGGCACTCCAGCAGCGGGGTGTTGTGCCGGCGCAAGCTGTGCAACATGGATGCCTCACAACAGACGGGTTGGCGGGCCACCTTAACGGTAGCCACCCCCGGCTGACCCCTTCTATCTGTTAATTGGCTTTCCGGTATGCAGTCACTCGTTTAGAATTGGCGCAGCTTACTTCCTGTTGCAGAACTGAGCAACAAGGTTTCATCAAGTCGAGGCGAGGCTGTGAGGCCCTTCAGCTCTCGTCGACCCCCGCATGATTTCGACCAGACAATCGTTTTCGAAGACAGCACAGCCTCTTTCAAGCAATTGCTCCGGATAATTCACAGTCATGGCGCGAAGAAAACATACTGCCAATGCCGATCTTGGTTATAGTGACGACGGCACCAAAGAAGGCTATTATTGCGAAGACAGCTTCGGAATTCCAGGCCCATCATCTGGCAAAGGTCAGAAAGACAAGCCAGCACCGCGAGATCGTACAGCAAAACCCCGGGGACTGGGAATTTCCGACACCAGAGATTATCAAGACGCGATGAACAGTAGATACGGCGCCCCTCTCCCCACCACCTCCTTAAGATCACCATCACGATCACCTTCAGCTTTCATTTCACGGCGGGCACCCAGCATGCCTACTGGTTACACATTCACAGACCCTAGCAGTTTGTTCCAAACTGGACAAGGGCATTATTGGGATGTGCCGGAAGAACAAGACGATATGACGCTTGTTCGAGTTCGCCCACCTGAAGCACGAAGCATTTATGACGATGAGGGGCTGTTACCTCCGCAGCCTCCACGTGGTTACAAGTCTATACGTATCAAATCTCACGAGGACACCTCTCGGACTATTCAGAACCGGAATTTCGGAATCGAGGCTCCAATGTCAACTCTTCGACCTCCCGAGGTGAAAATATCGGCCCGGGCAGGACAGAGTGGGCGCAAAAAAGCATCCCATATTGTACAAGATCCCAATCTAGTCAACCCAGAACCATATTCCAGTATCCACCAGCGTGAGGTCGATATTTTTCATGACCCTTCACAGTCCCTGAAAGACATATCAGTTCGGCTTGGCTTTGATATTGAAGAAGACTGGAACTCCGATCTTGAGGACTTCTGTCGATTCAGAAGACTTGGCCAGTTCAAGGAGGCTGGTGACTGCTTCGTCCTGAACTTGGAGCGATTCGGCACTGTACCTTACATACGAGTTCAGCTTGCTGAAATGTTGCTTTCATCTGGAAGCTTACACGCCTTCCGGGACCTAGAGATTATTCCGGAACTCTCGGGTCCAGCATCAGAGAATACCGTGGATGAATGGAACAGAGGGAAGCTTGTGGCAAACTACACTCTCCTCAGCCTTCTATCACAGCGGGACACACCCGAATATATCCTCACAGCATGGAGAATCACAGAGAATACTTTGAAAGCCCTTGGCAAGGAAAACCAGATGGGTTCTACCGAAGTAAGAAGCCCCACCACCCCTCTCAATTGATCTTCCACTGACCGTACTGCAGATCCAACTACTCATATTATGTCTGAGGGTACTTCACTATATACAGATTTGCACACATCAGGTAATCCTAGGGCTTGCGACTCAATACGCAGAAGACCTTTTCAAATGGGACCATCTGTATAGTGAGATGGTAGCACACGACTGTATTTGGGACGCCAAGGATCTATTGGTAGCTGCTTCCTCAGTATTTGGCTGGCAGGCCACCTCGACCATGTTCTTTGGAACGACATACATACCAGAGGTTATGAAGCGGATAAGCCAAGACTGGTCTCGCTCCTACTTTGATGAACCGTCGACCTTGGGCCTCCTTGACCTTTACACCTCCTTGATTTTACAAGAGCACACCAACGAGACGAAAGTGCGAGATGGTTTTCTTTTGGAGTATGCGACAGGTCTGGCCAAGACTGTCGAGACTCATGAGGCCGAGCTGATGCGAAGTCGACCATTTATACAGTGGTTGCTCGCGAAATCACTTCTTGGAGTGACAACTGCGCAGGGGAGGTTGGATGGGCTACATTTAGAGGACTTCCAAGGGCTGAGACTTCGACAAGGAAGCGGAATTCACCTACCTATCTATATACCGACATATGGGTCGCAAAAGCCTCCGTGGGATTTGTTTGTCTTCCACTCGACACCCGAACAACGCCATGCGGTTGAAGTTGCAGTAGCAGCCGCAGAATCGATTTGTGACTACACCTTACAGTCGGAAGCCCTCAAGTTACTGGCTATGATGTCACCAGATCCCCGGCAACACATGGCAGATCTTTGTCGTCTTCAGCTCGAAGTTCAGGGCGATATGGAAGGATGCCTTGCCACACTTCTATCAAGCTGTCTAGTGGCCAATGAGCCGGATGACCTTCGGAATCTTAGGAAGGATCTAGAGAAGTTTGACCCAGAGAGCAGCGACATGCTTGCCAACGGATGTGTGAATACTTCACTGGCATGGGCTCGCGCGATGCTCTATGAATTGGTTGATACTCACGCAACCGACAGCAGCCCAAATGAGGAGCCAGAATCCTACAAGACGAACCAGAATGCATTTGAGGGTTTCAGACAAGCTACATTCATCTACGGCTCAAAGCTCCCCAGTTACATCACCGAGTTCATCAGACACAATTTCCAACTCGAAATTCCACCCGCCATGCCGATGCTCAGACTTCATTATTCCACGAAGGAAGACAAGGCAGAGAATGGCGGCAGTCCTGAAGAACCTGAGCAGAGTTTCGACCTACCCTCATATGACATCACAGGGTTTGCGAATCCGTTCGATTATTTTGTGCATTCCCCTTCACCATTCGGTTATCCCTTACCTCGCCCAGCTCGCGGGAACAATCCGTCACGAATGATTCTCCCATCTTCTTGGCCTAATGTTAGGGTTGAAGGCTGGCCTTCCACATGGCTCGAAGATGCCCTGCGCGTTGTTTCGGCACAGGAAGCCCAGACATCGACTCAGTCACATGATGGGGGGCAGGGACCTCAACCATCCAAGCAGTCACTTTCGGAGCAACGCGACGGAGTTCAGAGCATCGAACCATCTCCAACAACCACAAAAGCCAAGGTTCGACAGTGGTTGAATCCGCCAGCCCCAGAAGGTCCTAGTACCACCAAGCCCCACGCAGCGTCTGAAGAGGACGCCGCACCGCTGCAAACTGAAACCGAAGTTCTTGAAGGCAACAAGGGAAATTTCAACGAGGTACCCGAGCTGGCTTCGCCAGAGGCAATTACTCTAAGTAATGACCAAGAGACGCCAAAACAGGAAAGCCGGTTAGCAAATCCAGACGTGAACGTAGCGGCAAAGACAGGCGGTCCTGAAGGTCTCAAGCTCGAAGGTGGAGAAGCCGAAAGCAAGGAAGCCGAAGTTAATAAATCTGAAGGGATCAAAACCAAAGTCAGCACTCCTGAAGGCGAAGGAAACTTGATAGGCGAGGGCGGCGGAGAGCATCAAGGCGACCGAGGCAGCGACAAACCTACGTTCACGGTAGACGAAGGGTCTGGAACACTCAACTTTCCTTCAGATCTCTTACTAGGCAAGAAGATGACGGTTTTGATCAAAAGCAAAGATGACCCCAGTAAGATCAAAAAGTATGTTGTCGACGGGGATGCCATGCACGAGGTTCCCGTCGAGGTGCAAGACACAAAGGCTGCAACAAAAAAGCATCGTGTCAGAACAAAGATGCACACCAAGACAGTCAATTTTGAACAAATCAACCCAGCAGATGAATCAGACGACTCGGATACCAAAGCGCGCCAGCATGCAAGTCATGATAAAGGAAAGGGGGTGGACACTAGTCGAGCGCCATTGGACAGCTACAGAGACGAAATTCAGGAAGAAAGGGCACGTTATGCCCCCACGATTGCTCCTACGCTGCCGCTGTCTCTCGATTCAGGATATCACTCGAGCTATGTTCCGCCGTATGGGCGACCAGCTTTTTCTCTAGAGGAAATTCGAAGGCCGGCCCTTGTCCTAGGCCACTTCCCTGGCCCTAATCTACCTGACATTGGTCTCCGCGGTAGACCACCAAAGCCGCAAGTGAGAATTGCCGACGTGGCCAACGTATCTGAAGAAGTCCCTATCAGACAGGGGAGTGTCCCCAAGTCTAAATCCAGCAAAGAAGCGCGTGACAAATCAGCAAAGGCCACAGGCCACAAGAAAGTCAAAAATAGCGTCTCCAAGGTCCCGGTCCCGGAACCACCTGAGCAGACTGGCTTGTCACAGCCGCCTGAAGAGTCCATAAGCTTTGCGCCTGAACCCAGCAAGGATCCAGTTAGACACACCACTGAGAACGACGACGGCAAGATGGAAGAGAACCCCGATTCAACTCATAAGCAAGAGCAAGAACCGAAGCAAGACTGGAATCCATGGCAACACCGAGAGCCAAATCCGTGGCGGCAACGAGATCAGGAATCCTCAAAGATTGGCCAAGTGCAAAATACCTCAACTCAGACTCAACCGGACCCCTCTCCCCCGGTCGATGCCATCACCACTCCTCCAACCTCCTCCTCCAATACACCCCCCAAAGGGACCAAACCCGGCCGCAAACCCAGCAAGCACCAGCAACCCACCGCCACCGACGACGACTGGGAAGTCCAATCCGTCCTCGCTGACGACGGCGAAAAAGAGCTCAGCCACTCAGACCACACCCTTCAACCCAACATCTCTGAGCCTCAACCAGAAGACGACGAGGAACTGGCCGCCACGAACCGAGGAATCGAGCAATTTATTCGAGAGCTTCAGGACAAGAGACGACGAGAGAAGCAAGTCTCCCTGGACGAGCAAGAATGGGAACGCGGCAAGTCTGAACGCATGATGGCGAGACAAAAGGTGACAATGGCAGAGGAGAAGATACTAGTGGAGGAGCCAGAGAGTTTGCTAGTTGAGAACACGGACGAGAACCAGGGCAGTGAAGCGGCAGAGAAGCCGGAAGAGGAGGAGGAGAAGGTCGTCAACGTTTTTGCCGGTGGGTTCTTGACGCTTAATTGATGCGATTTCTCAACATTCAAGGAGGCTTAGGTCAGGGTTTAATACATGGTATCCATATACGAGCCCGCAACCATTTCACAGATCAACTTGTCACGCTTGGAAGGTAGGAATACCGACCACTTCTTTTTTTTTTTTTTTTTGGTCTATCAGCAAGGGAGGGGGAAGCGAGTGGGATTTTGATGTCATCGTGATGAGACTACAGTAGAACTGTTGAGGGGCTGGAGAGAATCTTTCCGCCGCCCTTGCAGCTGGCCACCTTGAAATCAAACTAAAGCAAACGAATGGCGATTGAGAAGGCGGCTGTCAACCATAGATGCCAAGTTAATACAATAGAGTAAGTGGTGCCGAGGACCTTATGAGTCGGGCGTATCTGCTTTCCCGTCCCAAGGGCAACATGCTAGCGGAGTTGGCACACGAGGCAAGACCACTAGCAATGGTGAGACTGACATGAACTTCGTGACATCCAAAAGTTAAATAGCCGTGTAGCAGGTGATCTCACGACAACATGAAACATACGAGAGCTCAGCTGGAGCAGTGGTATCATGGTGAACAGTGTAATGTTTACCAATGGTCGGCAAAAGTGATCTCGGCTTGGAGAGCATTTTCTAGCCCGTGTATGCAGTACAACAGCGGATGAAGTCGGTTACATGGAGCGGTGTGCTGTCCATTCTTGCACGCAAAAAGAGAGAACCCCCGGCCCGGCTTGGCAAAAAAGAACGGAGCTTCCGGGCCGGACCCGGTGACGACCCCCGCTTGAGGCTCCGCAAAGCCCGGTCCGGCGGAAACGGAGGGATTTCAAGCCTTTTAAAAAAAGTGAACTCAGAATGCGGTAACCGCTTTCATTTTAAAAAGGAAACTGTGGACGAGAGCACAACCGGCCGGAAATACAAAGGACCCTTGCTCCGGTTGAACAGCGTACAGAAATGGCAAAAGAGTGGCTGGGAGACATTACCGTTGGACTCGCCAGAAAAAGAACGGGGGGTCAAAGCTAAAAAAGATTGACTGGTCAAGTTGGGAGCGGATACGACGGGACGAATGTGATATCCGTATGGGTGAGATGTGCCTTGGCCCGAACGAATTGCTTTCGGCATCCAGCACATACATTGCACTGCGGCAAGCGGGCTGGCGTCCAATTTTTCCTCATTTTTTTCCTTTTGGCGCGGGTTGCAGCTTGGTGCGAGAGGCGGTGGTTACAGTGGTGCGGAAAGGGTGCGGAGGTGCGCTATTTGCTGCAAGGATGTGGTGATGAGTGTCGAGTGGCGAAGAGCCAGAAGAGACACAGTTCGAGTCGATGTCCCATGCTGGCAAGGGCTCGGGTGCTGGGGGGTGTGCTGGGCCACAGAGGGCGCTACGGTTGCGATATTATAGCAATTCCGAGACTATTTGCATCTTGGGGGGTGTTGGTGGCAGGACTGTGTTATGTGCGACGTCGCTAACTGCTCCCGCTGGCAGGCATAAGGGAAGAGCGCTCCGTGTTGACCGGGTGTTTGCGAGTCAAGCGGCGTTACTTGATTTTCATGCACACAAGACAACGATGTGTGTTGCTCAACGCGGATCCATCCATCCAGGTCACCATCCCATGGCTGGCATGGGGGAAAAGAAGGCGGTCGACCGAGCAGGAGTGGAAGGCTATTTGACCACTGGCCTCAGCAAAGACATGCGTCGCAAACAGCAATGGAGTTGCACCATCGGCCGGCCAATGGCACAAGTTGCTGACGCCCGCTTTTCCATGTCGGCTTGCAGGGGAGGGTTGGCGATGCTGGTTAGGTCGGCATTCCAGGCCCATCAAAGGACCCAGGACGGACGGGGAGGGGAGGGGTTGAAGAGGGGTAACGTGAGCATCAAACCTAACGCGCCAGTGCAGCACAGCTCACCATCGGGAGCTTGGGCATGCGTGGCAGTTGGCCCAGTATCACCGGACGCCTCTGCAGGACGCCATCCAACCCCATCCTCGTCGCCCTCATGGCAGCCAAACGGTCGAGGCCATGTTTCCGGTCCAGGTTCGATGTCGAGAGCTTGGTCGCTTGGTTCAGCAGCTTTTTCAGAGCGGGGCATCGCCGTCATTTGTAAGTGATCGGGCGAAGCTGATAAGATGGAATGTCATCATCTTGAACAGGGGTACATGATCAGCTCCAGGATCAAGGTCGAATAGAGCGAATCAGACGTCGAGCTTCAAAGCGAGGCTGCCCACCGACCAATGGATAAGATCCCGGGCAGCAGGGATGCCAGGTGCACAAGGAACCGAAACGGAACAGCGGGGCACAGCTAGCTTGCCAAGCTGAACTCCAAAACCAGTGCGCACTCGGAGCAATAAGCCGGTGGAAGGGCGTGGAGACGGGAAGTGGTGAAAGACGAAGGTCGGTTTGGAGTCGTTGATCAACATGCGCCCAGAACGACAAGGAAGCAAAACCATGGTTAAAATCGAATGGCAAGAGGGGGAACGGCGCCAGTGTATACATAGAGCGACAATTCAGGCGTGGATATCGCCTGATGGCTAGACCCGGAGAAAATGCGACTTAGCTTGCGACACGTTGCCTGGAAGTGATGGGCTGCGGCATAGCAGGAGCCACGAAGGCCGAGCATGCAAAAGGAGATGGAGGAGAGGTGGTTTGGTGACGACGAAGATGACCAGTCGATGTATGTGCCTAGACGACGAGACATTATTGTTGAAAATGTGGTGGTACAGATTATTACGGATTACATTCACTTCCACCTGCCATTTTTCCTCTTTTTGCTATCCGGCGTTTCGCCGCGGTTCCAGCCCCGGAGCCACAGCATGACAATCAGCGCAGCACCGATGCAGAGAGACGGAACCGGGACCAGGGGAAGGCGACAAGGCGAGAAGGCGTAATAATGTGGCTCGGAAGCAGAAATTCCTGACGATTTCCATTCCTAGCCTAATAATTATTATTATTCAGGCCAGGGGGCTCCTGGCCGATAACCAAACTGACAGTCTTTTTCTGTAAGCCTATGGACTTTTATCCCGGGCCAGTACATGCTCTGCACAGCGCACATGCACATTCACTCACACATACCCTCACACGAAACACACTTGTCGGCCGTTCGTTCAACCCGGGGGGTTGTGGGAGGGACATGGTTCAGGTCAGGTTCATCGTGGATCAGTCCAGGTCCAGGATGGACACTGGGCGCGGGGCGGCGCCGGACAGTTGGGGTTGGAGCGTAGGGGCGGGCAGCATCACTTATTCTATTCCGTCCAGCTTCATCTTCAGAGATGTTGCATATTGCAAGAGGTGGGTATTCCTACAGATTCCGGGCAGCCTGAAAGGCATCGAGTGACACTGTACGAAACACACACACTTCCACCCGCCGACACATCCACTCACCTACATACCTCCTACACGGACGCATCGGCGGTACCGGACTTGGGACCGCTTAGGTGCTCTGGGGGTGCCGTTTGCAACCTGCTGCCGTATAGGCCAAACAGCTCACTTGCTTTGTGCTGATTATTTTCCATTGAGAATTAATTCTCCTGCTTGTTATCCTGGGATGATGATCCGTTTTCTCCGTGTCTGCTCATTTTTGGTCCCTGGACGGGCATGCTCCCCTGCATCCCCGTGCCTCTCAGTCCAGTCCAGCCCAGGCCACCCGCCGCCGTTTTGTTGAGACTTGTGTTGCATCTTTGAGGTGGGAGGTTTGCGGTTTGCTAGCTGCCCGCTGGTATTAGGCACTGTACCGTACCGCGCCCAAGAAAGATATTGGATTGCCCAACCGCTCGAAGCCCTTGGCTTTATTCGTAACAGCGGTTAACTGTGCCTTTTCTTAAGTCTTCCCCTCACGCACCCCCTCCCACTTGTCCGTCTGCCTGCCCCTCCCCCTCCCCCCTCCCCCGGTCCCCCCAGCAAAGCAAAGCAAAGCGCTGGCTGGACGGATCAGGGAGGAGGAAAAAAAGAACTGGGCCCTGCGAAAAAGGGAGGATTGTCTTTCACGGTCCTTACGCAGCCCACTGTGTAATTATGGTACCGTAAGTACCTACTCAGTACAGAGGATCCACCTGCTGCGGTCCACCCAATAGCGACCATGGCTTGCCTTGGGCAAGATGCCGATGCGAGCGAGCGAGCGAGGATCCCTCTTGCTCCTTTTTGGTGAGCAGAGTAGGTTCCTCTTAGTGCCTGCTCTGCAGTCCCGCCTGTGACCAAGTGACCAGAAACGAATTGATTGCGGGTGACTCTTGGTGACTCGGTGACCTGACCTGACATGACCAAGCCCATTCAGCCAGCCTTGACTTGGACTTGACTGGGCTCGTCTTGCTAAAACTGATACTTGGGCTTGAACTTGCTCGAAGGGACAAGTGCCTTGCCTTTTTTTTTTTTTTTTTTGCTCCGCCCTGCCCCCCATGTTCCATGCTCAGGCTCCATGCTGCTTCGGGTCTTTCTTGCTTTCTGATGATACAAAACCGACACCATCCCCAGCAGCCTAGGCGTTCCGCTTGCTCCCTTTCTTCTCCCTTTTGCTCTCTTCCCGACATCGCCCTCGACACTCGCCCACGCCCGCACAATAGCTGTAGCTTACACCGCCGTCTCCTGAAGCTTATTTCCGTTCCCTTGTTGGCTATTTGTTCTCGTCGGACCACATTTGCAGCGTCTTAACCTTGTTTCTCCTCCTCTGTCGTCTTATCGGTGTTCTAGGCAGTGTGGAGACGTGAGCCCCGGAATGAATAAGTGAGCACCCAACGCATTGCACTCTCCCCTTTGTAGTTTTGAAGGAGCGGTCTCGAGCAGAACATGCTGGACTCCCAGGGTCGGACAGTGATCTTTCTTTGAGATCAGGAGCTGACCTGTCATTGTTGCGCTGCTGGCTCCAGGAACCAACTGCTATATCATCATCCTGCTTGCTTCCAGCGAACACCTCTGGGCAGAAATACCTGGTGATTACGCAACATCACAGAAAGTAGCACAAGACCACCACGAGCCTCCACTTACGCATCGACAACCTCTGTCAGGGCCGAGACTGCTTGTTGAACCTTACGGTTGCGAGTTCACATTTGCGGATCCATATTGGGGCTTGAGGGTCAAATTTTGGCCTCAATACCGCCCACACAGACACGGGCCATCGAGGTTCTCAACAAGCCTACCTCTTGAGTTGAAAAGGGAGGATTTTTGGCATCGGGAAGTCGACGCACGGGGGTCCAGAGCAGGCGCCAAACTCACTTCTTTGTCAGGAGCACCCGACAAAAAGAACACCTACACCAGGTCAGCCCACAGCTCCACGCAAAAGAGTCATAAGGAGCCGGGATCTCAGAGCGGAAACTGCAGCAGCCTAGGATCCCCATACCTTAGGCTGTCTGCTGCAGCTAGCCGTTGTGAATCGCAATCAACAGGGCTGTCCAGCTGATTGAACGAGACGAGATGGACCAAATGGACTATGAAATGCACCCGGCCGAGGTGCCAACGACCCAGGCACCCCCACACCCAGCACACTCTGGCTTCCAAGTAGTGCCCCAGGGCCATGGTGGCTGCCCCTATTTCCGGAACGAACAACATCATCACCAGCCAAGCTTGCCTCACCTTCACCCCTCTTATCCGCCATATCATCCCGGCGTAAATTCTCTGTATCACTCACCCAGACAGAACCACGGCCCTCACGGCCCTCACGCCCCTCACGCCCCTCGTTCGTCCCACAGCCGCAACCTCTCCCTTCAGCCACACCACCGCCCTCAACAGCCCGGTCACGGACAGCCACAACAGCACCAGACTCAAAATCCACCATTGTCTCTTCCGCTGCCTCACTCGCACTCACAATCGCACTCGCACTCTCATTCTCTCTCCCACCCCCACCAAAGCTCTCACTACGATCCGGTATACAACCCCGGGTGGACATCCTCGACGCAAAGCTCCGGACCGGCATTCCAGTGGACCGCTACACCCGCTCCCGCCCCCGGTCCACCGCCTTCCCATGCTGCCCCGCCGCTGCTCTCCATCCCGCTCCCTCTGCAATCTCTACTGAGGCCATCGAGCTCCGAACCCTTCTCTTCGGGTAACGGGGCGGGAAATTCAAATCCGAACGGGCCTAATTCTGGACAATCAGGCTTTCACTCAACCCAAAATCTCCCGCATCTTGATTCTGCAGGGGCGCCTTCATTTTCCTTCCCGTACCGCCATCCTGCTGCTCTCCACAGATTTTCTGTGGCGCCGGGTGTTCCGAGCCATCACAGCCACCCGAACCTATCGCAAGCTCCGCCCTTCCCTCAAGCGCCAACCCAAAATCAGAACCAGCAGAATTACCAGAGTCAGCCTAGCCGGGTATCATTACCTTCCTCCTCTGGAACCATGAATCACAACCGTCCTCCCGCGGCCAACACCCCCTCCGCCCAGCCCTCACAAGCTCTTTCAAACACCACCATGTCGTCCGAGCCAAATGTTGGAACTGCCCTCGCGCCGCTGAATCTGCCCCAGCTACCCGAGCTGTCGGGACAGTCGAACCGCGGTCTCGTAAACAGTGGGACGACCGGTCAGTTGCCGAGACCGTCCCAACTTGAGCACGTGCCCGTCTCCCGCCCTCCGAATCACGGCGGTGATCCGGCGTATCGATCGGTTAGCGACCAACGCCGGGAGGCAATTCGTCGGGCGCAGAGTCTCAGTGCCCGTGCTGCTGCTATAGCAGAGGATCTAGCACGGCGTAACGGCGACGACTTTGACGAAAGTGAAGAAGATTACAGCCCGGTCGATGAGGATGATGAGGCGTATCATTTTGCCACCCAATTCGTCCCTCATGGGTACATGGGCGGTGAGGAGAATCGCCTCCGTCAACAGCAGCTTCTTCGTGGTCAGCTATCGACTAGCAAGCGTGTGGCGTCGAAGAAAGCATTGACCTCGTTGCAGAGCGTCGATATGAAGACGCTAACGGAGTCGGAGAAAGGTAAGCCAACATGTCCGCAAACAATGACCAAGATTTCAGAGTACTAACTTGGCTTGACAGTCTGTGTGATTTGCTACAACGAGTTTGGCGTGACGAGCCCCGAAGGTGTCAACGAGGCCCCGCTTCGACTTCCAAAATGCAAGCACATCTTCGGCGACCACTGCATCAAGAAGTGGTTCGAGGAGTCAGACAGCTGCCCTTACTGCCGAGACAAGGTGCCATCAGAGCCCAGCATCCCCCAGCATATTCTGCAGCATATCCGGGTGTACGTCGCTTTTGCCGTCAACGAATCCATCGTGTCGTTTGCTAACAGCACAGCTATGTAGCAGGAATTCTGAGTTCTCCATGACACACGGCAATGCTGCAGGTGAGCCTGGCACCAACCGCTTTGCTTCGCATCCGGCGTCGAGAACCTTCCAAACTGGAGAGCGGCGGTCATCTCCCCCCGACCCCTCGACCGACAATATGCGGAGGCCCCGGGCCCGCATCGGCGGCACCCGAAGCTACCATGGCGCTCCGCCGAACCTCACCTCTCCCATGCCACATCCGCCATCCCATGCCGCTTTCTTGGCAAGTATTACTGCGTTTCCAGGCCCGGCTGGCCCTCCTCCAGCAGGAGCCTTTCAGCCAAGCGGCCCGTCGGTAGCAAGCGGTGAGCCACAGATGTCCCTCCCAAGTCCCTCTGTTTTCTTTCCAGGTCCCTTTACCCAAGAAAGTTCTGTCGGGCTGACTGGGCAATTACTTGCGAGGGGGCAGCGCCGAGTGGATATGGGCAGCACCAACAGCAACATGGGCAGAGGCCACCTCCGCCCCGAAACCACGAACCATAACTCGTGCCTGACTCCGGTGCCGCCGTATCCGCCTCTGGGCGGTCCTCTGAGGCACAACCCGGCGCTCCTTCCCCGTCCTGAGCTCCGCCGCCAGCCTTTGAATCTTGACTTGAATGCGTTGACTTATCCTTTTTCGGAAGCCGTGCGTGACGAACTCATCAGCAGCGGCGTAACTATTCCTCTGCAGCCACGTCCCAGCATGGCCACGGCCAGCCTCACGCGAGCGTATTCGGATGATGATGCTAGATGGAGAATAAGTGAGGAATTGCTTGCGGATCTGGAAGCTTATGTTGGAAGAGACCCGTTTGGAGGGCTGCGGTCCAACAACAGCCAGCCCCAGTTACCTGGGGCACCAACCACGGCTTCTAGTGTGCCGCCGCCCTCAAACAGCCGATTTACTCCAAGCTCTCGTGGGGAGGCGGGTGAACCACCTCGTAAGAGGCGTCGGAGTGGCAGTGCGGAAGCCGGCACCGGCGAGGAGGAATAACAGCCCAGACGAGCGATGCGGCGACAGATGATGAACCGGTTTTTTCTTCGACTTGATTTCCCTTCTTTCGACATAAATACCCAGATTTCTTTCTTCTTTCGACAATGAGACTTGCGACGTCGATCTTTCCGTTTCTCGCCATAGCATACTCTCCTCTTTTTTTTTCTGTTGTTTTTTTCCCTTTATCTTTCCCCCGGTTTGCACAGCACAACAAATGGGTACAGACTTGTTTTTTTTTTCTCCGGGGGACATGGCAGCGCGACAACAACAGAGCAATCGAGGTGTTTATGAAGCTGGTTTTTTTTTTTTTGCCTTTTTTTTCTTTGGCATTTTGACCCTTGGGGGGATGACACCTCACAAACTCATTGGGGTTATCACAGCAATGGCGTTTTTCGGCTACGGGAGGGGGACACACATTCGGGGAAACGGATTGACTTTGTTCGCTATCTTGCTGTTCCAGTTTTGGTGCAAACAAGGAGTGGTTTTTTGTTTTCTTGACAAGGGCAATGACATGGGAACTTGACACGGTTTGGCTTGGTGCCTTTTTTTCGGCTTCTTATGAGGAAAGCGAATTTGCTTTTGAGGGCGGCTATGGCGAATCTACGGAGGGGATGGGTTCATGATGGAGTTTTGTGCTTCTTTTTTTTTTTTTTTTATTTACGTTGACATGAGTCTGCGGTTTTAGCTTGCGTCCGGGGATGGAGACTGTGAGAGGGGGGGGGTTAACGGACAGGGAGCCAGCGGGCGAGACGGAAAGATGGCAGCAAGCAAAGGTATCAGGCGAGCGGATGGGTTGCGGGGGTGGTGATATCACCATCGCTCTGAAAGTGGGGAAGTTCGGATGGGCTGAGACGAGATGGTTTTGATCTGGTCTTGGGTACACCCGTTCCCGTTTTTTTCACCCATCCCCTTGCAATTTTCACTCTGGTTTAGCTTGGTCTCCTTTTCTTATTTGCGCCTGCGGCATTGCAGGAAGCGAAATTTCAGCGAAGCGGAAACAGACAGATAAAAAGCTCTTTTCTCATTGCCCGACTTGGTGTTTTTGTTGTTTTGATTGTGTTTTGTGTGTACCTTGGGTATGTATGTATGTGTGTTTCAACAATAGAGGTGTAACAGTGGTTTCAATTATTGATTGGTGGAGTAATTAGGTCTAGAATAGGACGGAGTTTATTGCGAAAAGGTTGAGAAGAGGGGGTAGCTGGGATAGGATAAGATAAATCAGTGATCAATTTCTTGTTATGAGATCTAATGAAGGGTCTGTACCCAAAGTCAAACTGCTCTAATGATGCTGATCTCCTAAAACGCTACATCTCTCTTAACTTCTTATCATTGAGGCAACCTCTAGGAATGTCTTTCAGCTGCTTCCATGCCTCTTGGGGCAATCTGAATATCGCGGAATGGAACTGATATAATTGGGGATTGGGACAATGTGGGTGTCTGTGCCTGTGTGGTGTACATAGAGGGGGAACTTGCGGCCACTGTCAAGGAGGGAATGTTTGCTCGCGCTCGTTGGGGCCGTTATAGGATGAGCTTGGCTCTGCCTCGTGGAGATCCCGCACTACAGAGGTCGGTGTGAAGCAGGACTATAGTCGTGAAGGGGCCAATGGCCGCCCTTCATCGTCTCATCGGGCTCGGACAACCCAGAACATGGGTGGTCGGGGTTTGCGTTGGCGCAGCGTGAGCAACGCTTGGGCGAGGTGTGAGCAAGCAACGTGGCAATGAGTCGCGGGCGAGCGCAGCTTCACTGAGATAGACGATCACAGCTCTGGGGACCAATTAAAAGGTTGAGTAGCAGCTTGTAGTGGAATATTCTTTGTTCGGAAGAAAAGGCTATAGTTTGTAATCCGGTCTTCTATCTAAGCTTGTGGGATAAGTAGGGGAACGATTGAAAATCTAGCTTTTTTGAGACAGGTTGTTCTAAAAATTGAAATCACAACTTGGAAGATGGAGAGAATTCCATATTTATATATATATCAAATATACCAGGTGCGCAACAACACTACGCTATATACCAGCCCACCCTAGCAGCTTATAACTTACTCTTGACATCCACCCCCTTACTGCCCTGCGCCAACTCCCACGCAAACTCAGCAAACAACGTCCTCGCATCGCCATGCCTCTTGGCCTGCTCACTACTCGCCTGCCTCCTCGCCAGTCTCGCCGCAATGCCCTGGCAAATCGCCGCCAGCCTAAAGATGCTAAACGCCTGCGCCCACTGTAGCTCCCTCCTTCTCGTCTCCGCCACCGCCTTCTCATCCCTCAAGCTCAACTCCAAACTCGTCGACTTCTCATTCTCCCTCGCCTCCGGTTCCAGCACAGCAAAATACAACTCGGTCAAATCCTCCCTCGATGGCAGGCCCCGCGTGGCTTTGGGCAAGAACCCCGGATGCAAATGCACCGACCGAGCCGGGTCGAGAAAGGCGGTGTAGTAAGGAGTCAGGAGGTTGGCAAGATCGGAAAGGGGGTGCCCAATGGTAGACATTTCCCAGCTTTTATGGCAACACTTGTTAGCATAGTAGTGGCAAGCGTACGGGAGGGGGAGGGGGTCATACTCCAGAATCCCAATCACCCTCGGCTCCGTCTTGTGGAAGACGAGGTTGTCGATCTTGAAGTCTCCGTGGATCAAGGTGCCCCTGTCGGCCGGCTGGCCCTTTTCATCGCTGAAAAAGGTCATGAGCTCGTCGAAGAAGGGCAGCTGGCCGACTTCCTCTTTTGTGTCAACGTCCTCCACCGCGGCCTGGGCGCCGCAGATTTGCTTCCAGGTTGCGATTTGCCGGTTGTAGAATCCATCATGACGGCCGAATTCCTCCAGCCCGACGCTCCTGGGGTCGATACGGTGGAGCTTGGCCAGAGTGCGGACGGCATCGGCCCAGATGGCGCGGCGGTGGTCGGGCAGGACATTGGGGATGACGGGGTCCTCGAAGATGCGGCCGTCGAGGAACTCCATGATGTAGAAGGGGGTGCCGATCACTGAGTCATCTTCGCAGAGGCAGTACGCTCTCGGGACCGGGACGTCGGTGGAGGATAGGGCGGCGATGATGCGGTACTCGCGCTCGACTTTGTGGGCGGTCTTGGAGACGAGCTTTCCGGGAGGCTTCTTGCGGAGGACGTAGCGGTCGCCAGAGGGAGTTGTGAGTTGATAGGTAGGGTTTGACTGGCCAAATCCGAACTATATTGCCGCGTTAGAATGGACGTATCGTTGAACAAGGGGCGGTGGTGGTGAAGTACCTGGTGAACTTCAAGGGGCGTCTCGATCTCAGGGACCGTCTTGTTCAGCCAGCGCTCGAGCGAGCGGGTGTCAATTGGGTGACGGACTCTTCCTGCCATTGTGAATTGCTTCTGTTCTGGGCCTGCGCGCAACAGGAACCCAGCTATCCGAAATAGAACGTTGTTGTTTTAGGTGTTGATATCCAACCTCCCCTCTTCAACCGATACGGGGAACTCGACTCAAGTAACGATACCCCCGCCACCGCTACTTGCGACTGGCTGGCGCGCGCTGGGGTTATGCGAAAACAGAACCAATGAACAGGCGAGCGCGCGGTTGCTTGATGACGCCAAATGAAGCAGCAAGAAATTCAGTCACGAGAACAAAAAGACAATGGAGAAACTCTACAACTTCATGATCAAATAATAGAAGGTCTATCCGAGGCTGCGGCTGCACCAGCGATGCGAAGGTGGTGATGGACTTGAGCCGAGGTTGCAACGCATGCTCCTCAGCTCCCCCAAAATGCGAGGCGAGGCACAACGTGAGCCAAGCCCAGCCGGCGGCACATTTCCGGCAGTGCCCCGGCAGCCGGATCCGCACCCCGCACGGGGCTAGCCGCTGTCTCTCCTCAAGAAGGGGTGGAAGACAGAGGTGATGGAGATGCAAGCTGAAGGTTGCAATGATATGTGGTAGATAGGAGTCGACTCGGTTAGAAAACTGTTAAGTAGCTAGCTGTAGACCATCGCGACGAGGACAATCACAATGGTGGCGGTACTGGCCATCAAGGTATCCGCACAACTCCAAAAAGCCGTCATCACCAGTGGGTCACCGGCTGCCGTTTGGTAGCTTACCCCAGATTCCAGATTTGGGGACTGGCGTATTTGCACCACACACTCCCGGTAACCTTCTTCCTACAGGTGAGAAGCCTCACATGTCTATCGTGGGATTACTTGATCGCGAGTCAAATCAGAGCCATATCGAGATGGCCAAGTTGTTGTCAAAGGATGAGATGCAAACACCAGAATATAGCAGCCTCCACAAACAAGGTTGCGTGCGTCGACACTCGGGAAAGACGAGTAAAAAGTGTCTAGAAAAATGTATGGCAGCCAAAAAATGAACCAGAGTTGCCAGCTATCTTGCCAAAACATGGATATAGAATAAGAAAAATAAGTGCAAAAAGAAGATTCGAATTCTGGATGTACCAGAGGTTTTGTTTCCAAAGATTGTAGAATGGAGTATTTGAGGCCAACTCACGGTCACATCCGGTAAAAGGCAGGAAATGAGTTCGGACTGAGCGGGCCTACTCCGAAAGCCACCTGCAGAACCTGACCTTATAAGGCCCAGTTGTGGCCAGTGCGCTGCACTACTGCACAATCACTGCATAACAATACAGGATGCACAAACCTGTCCTGTGCTCCTCCATTGAGCCGTGTACAAATCATGCCTGGCATCGAGGTGCCCTTCCTCAAACACCTCGATGGCCGTCTGTTTCAAGCCTTTGGGGAAGCGATAATTGCCCCATCCTGGCCGCAAGAGGGGTCCAAAATCGGAAAGAAAACATTCGGTAGCTTCAGCGCATCTGTCCCAGTATTTAAGTCTGTTTTATTTTACAACACACCTCGTTATGGGCTGCGAGCCAGTTCCTGACCGTTAAATAGGGTGGTTCTCATCATACACCCCCCTCAAAATCCAGAACCGAAACTGGCCCTCGATCCATCACGTGAGGTTGGCAAACAACGTCGAGAGACCGGTGGCACAGAAACCATCTTGGTACTCAATTGCGTGGTGCACTGTTCCACCTGTGTTGTCAAATCTTTGAACATACGCTATTTATCCATATCCCCAGTCTGTCCCCTTCCCGATAATGATCCTCTAAACGCCATTTCTACAGTGGTATCATTGCTAAATATCCATACAAAACTCCACAAAAAACTTTCTCTTGTGACCATCTAGTCATCCTCGATATCGTCATCACTGATCACCAAGCTCTCCATCGGCAGGCCCTGCATCTCCTCCTCTCCATGACCGGCCTTCTGCGTAAGATGAAGGATCGCACCCAGACCCATCCTTCTCTTCTTCCGCGGGGTCATCTCCTCAGTGGGCTTATCCGTCGCCCAGGATGTCGCTGCCTCTTTGGCCACACCGCTATCCTCATCCGCGGCATCAGCACCGTCCTCCTCGTCCGCGCCTGCCCGGCCAATGCCCTTGAAGGTGACGATCTTCTCGAGTTCTTTGACTTGGGAGCTGCAAAAGGCTGATCGTTGACGACGGGCGATATGCGCCATGTAAGGAAGGCGTTCAAGAAGTAGCTCTTGGCGAGCTGCATTGCCGAGTGATAATAACGGCGTGTGATGATGTTCCTCAGGCTTCGATGGCGCACTATGACGAGCGGAGGAGGCAATCTGACTGCTGGTGGTACCCAATGGTGTCGTTTTCCTGAACGCAGACGCACCATGGTTGCCGCCAAAAGGATGCCCTCCACGAGAGGCTAATCCCTGATGATCGGGTCCACCGTATTCTCCCTTTAGCATCTTTGTTGCCATCAAATCTGTCAAGCCCTCGAGCTCTTCCTTGGTCCGCCATAACTTTAGATAGGTGGGATAAAACATCTTGTGGGCGTCGTTGCCTCTGCCACCTCCGTAGGGGGAGTGGCTTTGCCGTTTCACGGGCGATGGCAACGAAAACAGCAATCCTCGAACTGCGACCTGAAAGGCCATCTCATCCTGCCTGAGAACATGGCTGCCTGAATCTTTCCCTGTGTAGCCACCCCCATAGCCTTTCCTTCCAAAGAAGATATCCCACGATGGGCATAGGAGGTCAGCTTCAGATAAATAATCAAGACAGCCGTTTATGTAGTCTAATGATGAGTTCTCGTCCAGTGGCGACGTTTGTTCACAGGATAAGGGGTAGTTTTCATGGAGCGCTGAAATAAACGTATGGGTATCAGTTCCAGTCTCATCCATCAGGGTGTCGACTGAAACGAGGGATGGATTAGGCTTCGCGAAGTGCGCCATGTAGCTAGGCAGCGTTTCTGCTGCCGATACCGGTTCGCCTATCAGCTTACCACCTCTTTTGTTGTAAACGACTTTACCAACAGCATGGAATATGCCGAGCGTCGCCTCCCGCTGCGAGACGAGCTCCAAGCTATCCCGTTCACCCTTGGTCAAATTAGGCACTTCTTTTGACCTCTTCGTCTTCGTCAAAGTGACCTTGGAGCCCCAGTCGGTGCCATCGTCGCCTTTCACACAGAGAAATTCCAATGAGGATACGGCACTGCGAATATCACCGATTTCGCCAAGTCTCTGCAGAACAAGCGGCCCCGGTGTCCGTCGTCTCCCCGACTTACGTGCCTCCTTTTGCACAATCGCTTCCAAGGCTTTCGCCAGGAGCGTAGGTGCTACAGGGTTGAACTCAATAACTGCCGTCCCAGGATGTCTGAGGATCTCTGGGCCCAGCAGCCGATGTGCCGTGAAGCTATCCGCCGATGCAGATGCCGTAGTCAGTAAGGTCTCTGAGATGACCATAACGATAGGCGTAATCGGATCTGCGGACAATGAACTCCGCCCCCAGCCCACCATGGCAGGCATGTTTGCTGCTAGATACTGTATTATCGCATTCCGGAAAGAGACCAACCCGACCGATGACCGTACAAACGTGTTTGGAAACTCCTCGAGCAGGATCAACCGTTTGCCGGACCCCTGATTCCCGGTCTGTATTGGTGGCGGTGGAGGAGCGGCCATGTCTTGTTCTTCCTCTTCCTCAACATCCAACTGCCCGAATTTCCCGCCCCTCCCAAGGAACTCTTCAAACTGCGACGCAGCACTTTGATACGCCTGTCCAATCGCCCCAAACGAGTTATTAGGATTCCTCCACTCCAGCACTTCACACTTGAGATCTTGTGCCAGCAGTCGTAGTGTTGTTGTTTTCCCCGTTCCTGCCGCACCTTTTAAAATCAACAGTCGTTGCCGTAACCGCCCTCCATAGACATCCTCTATCCACTTCCTCACGTCCGAGACTTTCTTTTTGTGAACTGCCAACTCCTCCAGATTGACCGGCCCGTACTTCTCCGACCATGGCCGCGGATCATCGTCGACTACTCTTGGCTTTTCTGCCTGCTGTGTCTGGCTCAACGCTTGGCTGCCAGGCACAATCCCGCCTTTATTCTTGCTCAAGAACCTCGCACCCCCCGCACCCAGACTTCCATTAGAGATCTGTGACAGCGGCAACTGTGAGCCTCCACTCCCAACCCCATTCCCTTCCTTCTCATATCTTTTCTGGGCCCTCAGCCCAATGATGCTCTTGGGCTGAGTAGTTGATGTCCTTGTACTGTCGCCGCCCCTCCTCACTAGGGGCATATCATCGTCGTCGATGGGGTCACTGATTATATCCTCCACTTCCAACGGCTTTTCTTTTGCTATCCCCGTCCCATTTGTCTTCCTACTCCCAATCCCAGTCGAATTCCTCTCCGCCTGCTTCGAGAACAGCGTTCGCAAATCCCCCGACTTCCCCTTCTCTTCCTCCTGTGCTTTCTTCCCAGCCGCAGACCTAACAGCTCGAGTCTTGATTGGGCTCTTCGATTGTGTCGAGAATGGCGCGGTAGTAAAGTTTCGACTCCTCTTCCGCACCGGACTCGGGCTTTCCTCGACGATCGACTCCTCCAAATCTAGTCCGGACTGAGACTTTTGCGGTGAGTTCTCCGGAGATGAAAGCAAGAACCTCTGGATGGTATTTCGAGTCGATGTTCTAGTGGCCGGTTTGGGATTTTGCTTCGCTGGCGGTGTGGGCGGGTAGTTGTTGTCGACATTGGTGACATCGTCATCGTCGGAATTGTCTATTACGGCGGCGCGTTTCCGGCGTTTGCTTGGGGGAGGCATTGCGCCCGGGTTAGCGTGGAAGGTCTAGGCTGTTGAGGCTGAGCTGGCATGCGACGGCTTGTTCAATTGAAGCTCTGATGATTCAGTGGAAATCAAGAATCGATCATGGGAAGTTTTTCGGGAAAATGTTGTTTATGTTTGAGCTGAAAGCTGTGGCAAGGCTGCGTCTTGAATTGAGTTGGGGGTGGTCATGGCACCAGGCACCACGACATCCACCTGGCTACAGGGAACTGGACGGTCTGAATGACAGCGGTCTGTGCTGGTCATTCATATTTGGGACAACCCTAACCCTCTCTTGATGACATACCAATAGCAAGCCCATGACCTTACCAGAGATATGAACGTATCGATAGATAAATCGCATAGGTGTTAGGTTCCAGTGGTGTGATTAAGATCTTAAAGCATAAAGAACCCCGAAATTCCCCATGCAGCCTTCAATATACAATCTCTCTTTGCCTTAATGATGCCAATCTGAATATCATTATCCATCGTCAACCTGCCTACCTACACTCAAAACCAACCAGCAAAATCATCACTAAACCTCACAGCAGCAGCCAAGTACCTCTCATGAACATCCCCCCACGTCCTCGCCGCTTCTCTCATCGCGCGGATAGCTATCATCATCTCAAGTCAGTGAACCATGTCTCTCAAAGTTGATCACATCTGGAACAGCGCTTACCCTTGACATAATGCGCATCAGTAGCCCACTGCCCCGTCAAAGCTTTATGCTCAACATACTTCCACCCTTTGCCCTTCAACTCTCCCTCTCCAGGCACATAATCCACATCAATCTTCGGCCTCAGCATAGCAATATACGCTGCCAATGCCAGTAGCCACCACTGTCTTACAAGACTGACATGGAATTTTGCTGGGATGAATGGCAGTAATATTCTCACAGCGTGACTAGTTGTCAGGACATGCACGAGGAAGAAGTTGTACGAGTGTGTCCCCGGAGCAACAGTTGCTACCAGAAGTTGGACGGCGGCTTCTTGCGACAGTTGGAATTGATCCGCTGGCGACGATGAGGAAGAGGTGATGTCCCAGGCGTTCCAATATTCCAAGACTAAAGCCTCAGAAGTTTTGTTGTGGAAGAGGGTTTCGATGTTGGAGAAGGCAGGGGTTTTGAACAGATTGCCGAAGCGGCTGTCACTGGAGAGTTTGTTCAGGAGATCTAACGGCGTCGAGGAAGAGGCAGGCTTGGCGGTGTAGGCTGGATCGTCGAGGTATTTGTGGAGGTAGTTGTATTGGGTCGATGCAAGACCCAGGGCTTCTGTGGCGATCTCACGGCTGTCAAACTCGTAGGCATAGCCTAGGTGGATGAGAGGGTGGCCGACTGTTGGCTGTTAGTCAGGTAACAGTGAAGGGAGGTAAAAGGGAGGACATACGACCCCCAATGAGACCATTGATGAGAGGTTCATCTCCTGAAAACATGTACTCCTCCACCACTCCCTTCCACTTATACGCGTGCTTCATCGCCAAGGCATCCTCAAAGAAGTCTACAAAGGCCCTTTGGTACCGTTTGTCACCGAGAAAATCTCGCCAGTCGTCCTCGGCCATCTCCGAAGGTGAATCTTGCCATGGCTCGAGCGATTTGGCCTCCACTTCGAATATGTGATATAACTGCTGCGGTTCAGCTCCCAACAGATAAGATGAGCAAAGGATATGTGCCATGTGGTTGTCGAATTCGAGATTGTGATACAGAATGGAGTAGTTGACATGGTTAGCTTTCAAGAGATGCTTCAGGGTTCGTGGCTTCTTGTCTGGATCTGCTTCCACATTATGAACCTCGACTGGAGGAATGTCGATGGCTGTGTGCGAGCCCCTCACCAGTCGATTGACTCCCGGGATGTATGAGAGGAGTGATGCCATTCGGGATGCCTCTTGCTACTGTTTGATCAATTGATTACGTTGATGGTATCGAGACAAATGAAGCTTCATGAGCGGGGAAGTTGTTTGTGCTTTCTTTGAACAACGACATCAACTCATGGCACACCACTCGCAGCTTGATCCTCAGCGTCACCGCATTTGTTGGGGAAATGCTACAAAAAATGGAGTGATGTCAATCCCAGCCAGTCGAGAGCCCCTCGCCAAGCCCGCACTTCAGGGGTCTCCCCGCTATTGTATCTACCAATCTGCGTCACTATGCCCCGCCCCCGCGCAGGACATTTGGTTGGGGCTCATAGAAGGAAGCTTATACGACCGCAGGACATCATCCGATCCGGCCCAGGACCAGACCTTGTAAAGTTGGTGATAGCCTCACAAAGTAAACAGAAGCTCCGTCTCACTAAAAATAAAATCCAGGCAAAATGGCACCCAAGGCTATCATCGCTCCCTCCATCCTTTCGGCAGACTTTGCCGACCTCGGTGCTGCTTGCTCGAGGACCATCAAGCAAGGTGCCGACTGGCTCCATGTTGACATCATGTAAGCCCATTCACTGCCAGACCTCACCTTCGTTTATCATCCTAACAGCCCAACCCTTAGGGATGGTCACTTCGTCCCCAACCTCACCTTCGGCCCCCCAGTCGTCGTCAAGATCCGCTCCCACGTCGAGAAGCCCACCGAGGCCTATGGCAAGGGAACCTTTGACTGCCACATGATGATTGCCGAGCCCAAGAAGTGGGTCAAGGAGTTCAAGAACGCCGGGTGCGATCTGTACTGCTTCCACTACGAGGCCGCCATCAACTCGTCTGCTGCCGAGAGCCCCGAGGGCAAGTCTGATGAGAAGACAAGCCCAAGAGAACTGATCCGGTATATTCACGACCAGGGGATGCTGGCCGGTATTGCTATCAAGCCGGCAACACCTGCCAATGTGCTTTTTGATTTGATTGAGAGCGAGGATCCTAAAGAGAGACCTGATGTGAGTTATGATCTTCTTAATGTGGGTGGGGTTTTTGCTAATTTTGAGTCCAGATGGTTCTGGTCATGACTGTTGAGCCTGGCTTTGGTGGTCAGAAGTTCATGGCTTCTGAACTACCCAAGGTGACGGAGCTGCGGAAGCGGTACCCGGAGCTGAACATCGAAGTTGATGGTGGGTTAGGACCTGGTACGATTGATCAGGCTGCGGATGCGGGTGCCAATGTTATTGTTGCTGGGAGTGCGGTATTTGGTGCGAAGGATCCCGCCGAGGTGATTTCTCTGCTGAGGGAGGCTGTTGAGAAGAGGAATGGCAAGTTATAGAGGCGTCGCAAGTGTGAGATGTATTGAAAGCTGTTCTTCCTGCTCAGAGAGGGCATTCTATTTAAGCTTTGCTCTTGTGACTATGAGCACCGTAGCAAGAAGAGAGGACAGGTTTGGCGCAGTGGTAGCCGCAGTATGTGGATTGGGCCTCTCTAGAGATTCACCACAAAATGTGGATCGTGCTCGCCTGACCGACTCAGCTTCGATTCTTATTTTTGCCTTTTTTGCTTTCTTTTTTAATACTTTTCATCGTCATTCGTTCTTCGGTAGCCTCTCATGGGTACATGCCCGGCAACCAAGCCTCATGAACCATTACAGCATCACCTACCACCTACCAAAACCTTTTCCATAGCCTTTATCAGCGACTCGACTTCTTCAACTACACGCCATCAATCAGCTTCAGACTCACTATAGATTCCAAAAATGAACTTACCAGTATTATAATGCACCAAGCTAACCCTCACCACCCCATCCTCCTGGTCCAAGCCTAGCACCTCCTTCGCTAATCTCACAGAGTAATAACTTCCCCATCTTATCTTCAACCTCCCGTTTGTCTCCTTCCCAACCGCCTCAACCAGCTCCCTCGACCCCCATCCCTCAACTTTGAAACTAACCGTCGGGACCCTCACCTCGGTATCATCACTGCTTTCGCCATAGATTGTAACGCCCCCCTTGGCGCTCAACCACCGCAGCAAAGCCCTCTGCAGTTCGCCCTCTTGGTGCACTATCGCTTCCCATCTGGGCGTCAGGTATTCCACCACAGCAGGAAGCGAATAGATCAACTCCTGGCACCACCCTCCCGCCATGCCGATCTTCTCGTCGAGGGTATCTGATGGGTTGAAGAAATGGCCGAGGGATTGTAGCTGTGACCTGGCCCTGGAGCTGGCGTACAACTGTGAAACTCGAGGGCCGAAGAGTTTGTACCACGAGAAGACGTAGAAATCTACGCCCAGTTCCTTAACGTTGACCTGTCTGTGGGGTGCGTAAGCCACGCCGTCTACACAGACAAGTGCATCGGGGGCTAGAACACGGGTGGTGGAGGTGATAGAAGGAAGATCCTGGATTGTGCTGAGGATGTTGCTCACATGAGTGAGACATAGCAAACGAGTTTTGGGGGATAGTAAGTCAGGGAGAGAACTAGGGAGGAGTTTAGGGTTGGTAGGCGAGTTGGTGTAAGGATGCCACCATTTGACTGTAAGATTCTGGCGTTGGGCTAGGCGGAGCCATGGGGCGATGTTGGACTCGTGGTCGAGGGAGCTGAGGACGATTTCATCTCCAGGTGAGAAGAACAGGGCATGGGAGAGATTGTGCAGCAGCTGCGTTGTCGAGGACCCGAAGACTGGGAGGCGTGTAAGGGTGTCTATGATCAACTGTGAAGGTTCAGGGATAGGGGTCTACGAACCGATTTCGCCTGTGGAGGCGTTGATGAACTCGGCTGCGGCTTGATAACCGTTATTTTTGATGCCTGGAGAAAGGAGGCTCTCTCGTACACTAGAGCACTATTAGTGGAAGTGTTTTTGGCCTGTCAGTTGGTTTCTTGATCGTACCGATCAGCTACTGATCCCAAGACTTGGCTTCCAGCTGCATTGTCAAGGTATACTTGATCTCTGGATAGGGCAGGGAAGCTTGCCCTCACATTGGACAGGTTCAACCCCGCCGGCATCTGAACTGGACTTGTCTAGAGTAGTCTTGCGAGTATCTATTCAGGGGCAATGGTAGCCCAGGGAAGCCCTTGTTCCGGCACTAAACCAGAAGCAAGACAAAGACCAAACTCAAGACAATGGCTACACTAGGAGTTTGGAAGCCAGGTTAAACTGCTTCAACGGCGCGGGACGTCGGGCGCCATCATCTTCAAGTGGATTATCCAAAGGAGAGGCATCATTGGTGGGTTCAATATCGTCATCCACCTGCCACCTATCTATGCTTCTCTACCTAGCACCACTCTCGTCTTTATCAATGACAAACGCAGAGATATCAAAGCCTTACCTGAAGATCGAAACTGAAGCGTTGCACCGCAGATGCATAAATAGGATCACGGCGATTTCTCCTGAAAGAGATGACCGGCGGCTCCATGCAGACTTTTGACTCTGTTGGCTGTCATCCTGACATGTGTCAGCAGTCATCTCCAAGCAGGCGCCGAGGCTTAACAACTGCGGCGAAATCTATATTCAAGAGGCCCAACCGGAGGAAAGACGCTGTTAGAGAGAAGCGCCTAGATTGAGTACCTAAGGGAGGGCATATGGCATAAACCATATATCAATGCGGTACCAAAGCCTCCTTCTTCTGTGGAAGCCACGCTACCCACCACTATGAGCCTGCCAATGGACGAGCGCTTCGGGCGTCATGCAAGACTTGCGCAGGACCTCGCAGCTTTCTTCGATCAATCATGGCCTGCGGCAAATGCAAGAGGAACTCGAAAGCGTCTGACCCCATAGCGAACCAATCGATCGCATGTTTCAGGGTCGACCCATGTTCGTTTCTCCAAGGCGGGGCCTAAAAAGTTTTGGACCCACACATGTTCTCATGGCATATTTTATCTTTTGATATCAGCCCATCCCCGGAGCTCTTCTCTTACTGCCCTATTTTCCACTCAGAACGGCCCCAAAACTTGTGCAACAAACCCAATTGCACCATGAAAATGAAGAGAAAGGCCGAGGCCCCCGCTGATGGCAAGAAATCCATCAAGAAGCGGACCAAGAACAGTAATGAACCCGCCTCTGCCCCTCGGCCGCTCTCCGATAGCTCCGTCGATAAGTACTGATACAAACTCCTCCGTCATAGCCCTCAGCGATGCAGATGCCAAAGCCCGCTTCCGTAAAGGACTTTTCGACAAAAAAGTCCTCGAAAAGTATACCTCGGAATATGCGACATCAACACCATATAAGCACAGCGTAATCCACGGGCTCACCGACGATTCCCTCCTGCGCAAGGTTCGCGACGAGATCAAGGCCAACGTTCACTTTACCCCCAAAGAGACCGATATTTACAAGATTCACCAAAGCGGTGATCTTGCCAATCTCGACGGGCTTGACGACAAGGCGTTGTCCAAGCTCCCGTCTCTTCTCGCTCTCCGCGATGCGCTCTACTCGCAAACCTTTCGCGATTATGTTTCGCATATCACTGGCTGTGGGCCTCTGAGCGGGCGCAAGACCGATATGGCCATCAATGTCTACACACCCGGGTGCTATCTTTTGTGCCATGACGACGTCATCGGATCTCGAAAAGTCAGCTACATTCTATACCTTACTGACCCAGACACACCATGGCAGGCCGAATGGGGTGGAGCTCTTCGCCTCTTTCCAGTCGTTGACCGAGAGGGCAAAGACGGCGAGGTCGCCAAGACACCGCTTCCAGACTTTGTCAAGTCTATTCCGCCAGCCTGGAACCAGCTTTCGTTCTTTGCCGTCCAGCCTGGCGAGTCCTTCCACGATGTCGAGGAGGTATACCATGCTGCCACCAAGGAGGAGCTTGAGAAGAATGGCGGGCGCATCCGCATGGCCATCAGCGGATGGTTTCACATTCCCCAGGTTGGGGAAGATGGTTGGGTGGAGGGTGCCGAGAGAGAAGCGGCGCACAAGAGTGGATTGATGCAGCTCCAGGGTAACCCAGATCAGCACGACCAGCCACAAGCGAGGCCTATCAAGGTTGAAAAGAGCAAACTCGACGAGGATGAATTTCCTCTTGACGAGTCTGACCTTGAGTTCCTCCTGAAATATATCGCCCCAACCTACCTCACACCAGATACCATTGAGCGCGTCGCCGAGCACTTCGAGGAGGAATTTAGCATCACCCTGCCAGACATTCTGCACCCCAGATTCGCCGAGAAGCTCCGGAAGTATGTGGAAGATCAGGAGAAGAAGCCACTACCGGAAAGCAGTAGGAAGATTGAGAAAGGGGCTTGGAAGGTGGCCCGGCCTCCTCACAAGCATAGATACCTCTACCTCCAGCCCGGAGAGAAGAAGACTGAGGAGTCACCTCTCAGGGAGCTGCTCGAGGTTCTTCTGCCCTCTAGACAATTCCGTCTGTGGCTGCAGATGGCTACGCGTTCTACGGTGGAAAGTGTTGACTTGCTGGCTAGGCGTTTCCGCCATGGCCAAGATTACACACTCGCTACCGGCCATGATGGAAAGCCTAGACTCGAGGTCAATATTGGCCTAACACCTACCGATGGTTGGGGCGATGCCGAAGATGATGATGAGGATGAAGAGGATGAAGAGGAGTCTGAATCTGAAGAGGAACAGCCTAAGAAGAAGGGCAAAAAGGGTGCGGCGAATGGCAAAGGAAAGGAGAAGGCCAACGGCAAGGCGTCCAATGGCGGCGAGGCTAAGAGCAAGAGCAATGGCAAGGGCAAGGGCAAGGATAAGGGCAAGGAGAAGGCTGTTGAGAAGGAGGTTGAGCCCGATGAAGAGCTCGAAGTAGGTGGCCACGAGGTTTACATGGCCGGCGACGACGACAGCAACGAGGATGCTGCGATCTACAAGACCAGCGACGAGGACGACAACATTCTCTTCTTCCAGGCCGCCTCCTGGAATAAGATGAGCATTGTGCTGCGTGACAGCGGTACTCTTCGCTTTGTTAAATACGTATCTCAGAGCGCCAAGGGCGACAGGTGGGACGTTAGCGCCATGTTCGAGATTGAAGAGCAAGACGAAGACCCTTCCTCGGACGAGGAAGAAAATGGCGAGGCTTCGGGTGTGGGTGTTGTTGATGACTCAGAGGAAGAGTTCAAGGGCTTCTCTCCCAGCGAGGATAGTGACTCGGATTAATGATGATGCGGATATGGTGAGAGTATGGTACGAAATAGGAATGCAGGGCTTGGACATGCATACATGAGGGGTTGGCTGGTCCTAGACGAATTTAGCAATGTCACTTTGAAGGCTACACTCGTTCATGAGGCATCGAAAGTTGTAACGAAGATTTAACCGGCAGGCTGAGCACTGCGCGCGCTCTGCTTTCCCGGCAAACTCGGCGTTGCAAGAGTGATCTACGGCTGTGTGCCTTGCGTCACCATCCTGTAACAAGATGTGAGATCTTGGGTGAGGAAGGTTGTACGATCTTGGTGGAACTTGCCATCTCATGTGTATCGAAGGGTCGCATAGTCGGCTGTTTATCCTTGGTGAGGCCTGTATGGGTAGCCAGACAGACTGAACCCTTGATCGGGGTGGCAAAAAGGTCTTGTCCTGAATAGCGGGGCTGACCTGTCCAAGGTGGCACTGCCTCGCATGAACCATGGAAGGATTTGAATGGGCTTGGGCTGACAGGCGGTCTTTGGCGGGCTGATTTGACTTGCAGCTTGCTTGGGAGACTCAAGCGCGGAGATGTCTGAATTAGCGAGCTCATTCAAGCCTGAAACAACCTCATGTTCAATTACTTTACTTTGGCTGTCTTTTGAAGTGAAAAGCAATGATACCGTCGAGCGTCGCATTTTCGGCGATCTCTTGATTTAGAGCCGGGCAGCCGGGCACTCCATGTTCCGATTTCCCAGCCTTTTTCCTCTTTGCGGGGTCGGGATGGAGACCGAAAAGGAACGGTTTTCTACAACCCCACTATAAGCGGCCCTGTGCCGTCCGCTGTATGAATATCTTACAGCATCTTTTTTTCAGGTGCTTGTTCCATGCAAGACAGTTCAGAAAGTCCCTGTGGAAAGGTAACCAACCAGAGCTGTAGTTTGTGGCACGGG
The DNA here is from genome assembly GCA_033296885.1 of Triangularia verruculosa. Classification (NCBI taxonomy): domain Eukaryota; kingdom Fungi; phylum Ascomycota; class Sordariomycetes; order Sordariales; family Podosporaceae; genus Triangularia; species Triangularia verruculosa. The sequence continues at coordinate 95,963 of MU863971.1, read as the reverse complement.
AGAAGAGGGATGTCAGTGCCACCTTCCATCCGAATGTGTGTGTGTTGCTGACGAGAGGCACCAAGGCCCCCAGACGCATGAATAAACGGAAATGTACAACTGCTGCTGCTGCTGCTGCGTGTGATCTGCTTTTGCTTGCTTATTATCTTGTTACAACATACCGCTGAATCCCCAATGGCCGAACCTGTGCTTTTTTAGCCCCATCGCCTGACCACTCTCGAACCAATCTCTGCGGGACGACCCTCTGGAAAAATCTTGGCCCTGCATTCGCGCCTCCTTGCCCATCGAACTTAAGCACGATACCCCGGCCACCGCAAAAGGTTGTTCCTGTTCAGGTTTCAACTTCTTGATTTTCCCTACCTTTTTGCGCGACAGTTCTTCTTGCCTTTTGTTCGATTGTTCCGAAAAGCATTTTTGAAAGCTAGTCAATCCTAGAGTACATTTCCCAGCCGGCGACGAAGCGTTATTTTGTTGTTTTGTATTTCAGCCATGCCGATTCGCAACCCCTTTGCGCGCCGTCCCGGTGTCATCGTCACCGCTCATGATGAAAACTCACGACCCGGGTCGGCAGCTGGGAGCCAGAAGGATGGGATTGTTTCCCCGGGTTTTGAAAGGGTAGATACCGTGGGCTCAAAGGCATCGTCGGCGTTCAGCATTCGCAGCAGGAGGAGCCAGGATACAGGGGAATACAAGATGAGCGGTACGGTTCCCTCGGCCCCCTCATGAGCGCCCCCGTCCCCCGCAAAGCAGAATGGAAGCCTCGGCATCACCACCACAGTTGCGCCACAGGTTTAGAGTGTTAAGAGCTGACTTCGCGACTGTAATACAGTGGTCAATGACAGTGGAATTTACCTTCCTGTAAGTTACCGTACCTCCTCATCCTTTGAGTGGCGCATTGTCTAACACGTTCCAGCCATCACCCGTTGAGAAAGAAGCCATCTGGCCACGCCGGTACATCTCCCGCACCTCCAGTGACAGAAGCAGCCGCGATGGCAGCGGTGAGATTGAGCACTTCCCCATCTCGAGGGAATCATTCGACTCGTACCGTCGCTCCTTTGTACGGCCTACATTGTCGACCCTTCCTTGACGCACCCGCTGACATGTGACAGGACATCTCCGCGAGAAGCTACATCACAGATCCTGCCCCACGCCAATCACTCGACTCATCCGCCAGATTTCCTCGGATGATGCAAACTAGATCGTCGCTCCTAAGCCGGGAACCGCCCACCCCGGAAGAAGGTTTTGAGGATGTCGGATTGGGCGATGAGTCCAAGACTGGCGAGCAAAAGCAGCAGCAGCAGCAGCGGCATCAACAGCAGACTGAACAGGCGCCAGCATTGCCGAAGAAGAAGGGACTCTTTGCGAGATTTGGGTCTGAGCACAGTCATGAGACGGCCGACGGAAACCATGCTGCAACCGCTGGGGCGACGACAACATCGTCGACATGGAGCTTTCTGCCGGGAGCGTCGAGAAAGAGAGCGCAGAGCGGGCAGGGAGCAGAGCTCGGGGCTATGCCCTTCCCTGTCGACAGGCCAACAACAGGGACACCTGCTAATAACGCGGTTGAGGTTGATGCCTAAAGCTGGGATACTTTGATGTCTTGGGGGTGCATGCATGATACACGGAGCATCATTTTCGGTTTACAAAAGGTCAACTGGCACGATATGAGGGGAAGGCACAGCTATAGACGGCCGCTTGTTGATCATGGCTGAATTGAATAGGGGGGGCATATTGCTTGGAAAACAGACATATCACCACACTTTAGGGTGGATGTTTATGTTAATGAGTGAAGGCGTTGTGGGTTGGACACGGTTGGCTACCTATTGGGGTGGGATGAAGTGGAGGTGCAACATATACTACTGTAATCATGTCATGGTAATGAGGTTAATGAACATAGAAGGTCGATTCAACGCAATTTTTCCCGAGCGATGTTGGTATCTGGTTGGGAAATGGTCACTTGAGGGCTTGTTCAGGGGCTCAGGGGTCACTTATACGCGATGCTTGGCTTTCCGAATTGGGACAGCACAAGCCTGAGGAGACAACAAACACGCTCCTGGACAAAGGGGAAATATATCACCACCTCCTTGGGCATATCTTTGCTTGGGTTTCAGGCTTGCAGTTTTAGGTTGCCACTATCGCTGCTTAAAAGTGTAGAGTAAGCGGTCGACCGTCTGACCAGCACAGCCTCGCCAGTCCCGGACAACTGCGCCCGTTACAGCAGGAAGATCTAGGGATCGGGATGTAGTTGACTTCTTGCGCGACTACAGATAGACTGTCAATATACTTTGGGTCTTCACAACTGCCCACTATTTCCAGATATCTTGTTTACCTTGCTCTTCGGTCTTTTTTGAGTTCTCGGGACTCGTCCCCCGCCCTTGACCTTGCTACCTATATAGGCCACAAGTTTTCTGACACAAAGTCTTTCGAGGGCTAATATTGACCAATCACCAAAGCATAAACCACCCGTTTTTGGTATCTCAAAGCTACAAACGCCGAGGACCATGTGCTGATAGAAAAATAGAATATTCAACAGCAGCATCCTTCGACAAATACAAAACACAAATTGGGGCGGGCACTTTCACATCCCTTCACCATCATGGTTAGATAAACACATGTAGTCAACTGCCTTTTTTCATTTTTTCTTCCATCATTTTGGTATCTTTAGATCATCTACATACAACCTCTAGTACCCCTCCTCCTTCAGCTTCTCCAACCCCTGCACCAAATCATCCCTCAAATCCTCCCACCCCTCCACACCAATACTCACTCTCAGCAACCTCCTATCCACATTTGGATCCGTCATCGCCCTCCACTCAATCAAACTCTCCACACCACCCAAGCTCGTCGCATGGTGGAACAGCTGCAGCTTACTCGGCAACCTCTTCGCCTTCTCCTCATTCTCCAACCACATGCTAAACACCGGACCAAACCCATTCGGCATCTGCTTCCTCAACCACGAGTTCTCGTCCTTGGCCTCTGGCTGCTGAGAGGCATGCTGGATTTTGAAGACTGACTGCGCAATAATGTTGTTGTCACCGGCAGCCTTCTTCTCAGCGAGGAAGTCAACCAGGTTCTGAGCACTCTCACTCTGGCGCTTGACTCTGAGTTCCAAAGTCCGGACGCTGCGGACACCGAGCCAACCCTCGAGAGATCCCATTACACCACCGAGGTGGAGACGCTCCTGCCTGAGCTCTGGGAGCCACTTGTCGGCTTTCTCGGGGCGGATGGCGAGGACACCAGCAAGCATATCGGAATGGCCGCCGAAATACTTTGTAGCAGAGTGCATGACCATGTCGACGTTGTACTTGAAGGGTTCCATTAGTGGGGGAGGAGCAAAAGTGGCGTCAACGGTAAGATAGCAGCCCTTTTCGTCGGCAATCTTGCGGTAGTAGGCCAGATCACGGGCCTCGCCGGTGGGGTTGAGGGGAGTCTCAACGTGGATCACGTCGCCTTTTTCAAGCTTGGCGAGGTCGGCATCGTCTTCGAGCTCAAGCTGCTCGAGGCCGTTGAGCTTCTTCATGATGTCAAGGATGCCGTGGCAGCCGTGATAACCACCACCAATCGCCACACGCTTAGGATTGAGGAAGACGATCATGGCGTGGAAGGCGGCGAGACCAGAGGCATAGCTGAGTGTTGGGGCACCGAGAAGAGATGTGAGGAGGGCCTCAAAACGAGTGGTGTTTGGCGCGCTGTCACGGGAGTAGACATGCGAGTCGTAAGGAGCATTGGGCTGCATGTCCTGTTAGTGAACATGAATTTCAGAGCGGTGTAAGAGCCAGCACTTGCATTGATGTTATCCCACGGTCTCAACTGCTCGGGGTCCCGGTTGTATCGGAAAGTGGTGGAAACATGCATAGGAGGAGCCACAGCTTGGTGGTTATTGATGTAGTCATCGGCGTGGACTGAGCGAGAGGCCATCGACAGCTCTCTACCAAAGGCAGCAGTGAGTGAGTTGGGACCCTCAACAACGGTCTTAACCGCAGACCCTGCAGGCCGAACGGGAAGCTCGTTAGAGACCATCGTTGCAAGTTTGTGAATGGTGAGCGTGGATGATGACAGGGAAATGTCAATGTAAGTGAGGTGTTGAGCCGTTCATATATAAAAGTTCGATATCGGCGCGGGGCAGCTGGGCGGCTCCATTTAGTGGAATTCGTCATTCAAAAGGCGTCTCAACCGTTGCTAGCGGCAGCCTTTGCACCCACAACGCTTCTGGAAGCTTTTGCCCCTCTCCACTCGCCACTTCCACAGGGGCTTCCCGAATGGCACATCGGAGCCGTCTCATCGGCCGACTCCTACTTCTGCCGCGGTCCGCGACTGTCCATATTTTGATTGTCGAAATGATACTATTCAGCGGTTTTCTTGGGGGGAATAGTATCGTCGATAATACGGCCGTTTCTGCAAAACCCACAGTTCCTGCAGCAGCATGCTCTAACAGGCATCCCATGCCATCGTCGGATACTTCTTGTCGAGTCGGCCGGAAATACAGCTGCATCAGTCCGTCGTAATTATTTGATCTCTTCGACGTTCCCCTTCCATCCAATAATTCCATACTATTGCCGGTGGTGTTGATCAGTCGTCCCTTACTAAACCACCATCTCACCCAGTTACCTCCCCCAATAGCCCCGTCACAGTCCTAACCTCCCACCCCTTCCTTCCCATCTCCGGAAGTACCCTTTCTAGCATCGGCCTCGTCCAACTCCTCCGATCATGACAAATAATCACACCCCCCGGGCTTAGCATCCCCAGAATATGCCTCCCATTCACCCCCGCGTACCCAATCTGCGCATCGTGAGGGTAAATACTCCCCAGCACCAGCCTATACCCCAATTGATTCACCACCCCCCTAATCCTATCACTAAAGAACCCCGACCCCGGCCTGTAATACCTCTCCCTCCCCTGCTTCGGCGGTTCTTTTCCCTCGTCTTTATACGCCTTATCGATCATCTCCTGCACCTCCCCCATCTCCCTCTCAAGCTGCTCCGTCGACAAGCTCCTCGCCGGCTCATCGTGCATCCCGTGATTCCCCAGCTCATGCCCCTGCCTGACGATTTCCCTGAGGATGTCCTCCCGACCCGGCACCTGGGAGCCAATGACAAAAAATGTTGCGTGCGCCCCGCTTGCCGAAAGCGCGGAGAGGATCTCCCTCGTGTGGGCAGAGGGTGTGTCGTCGATGGTAAGCGCGACGATCTTCTTGTCCGGTGGCAGCCAGACGCGGAAGAGGACGTCGGTCCAGCGGTGGGAGAAGTAGCGGATCAGTGCCGATGGTGGGTAATACACAGCATAAAGCGGGAAGATGACCACCCCTACGAGGAGGAGCAGCAGCAGGAAAAGGAGGTACATCCGTCGTTTTCGGGCGTGGCGGCGGGCGAAGCTGGTGGGAAAGCGGAGGAGACGGCGGAGGGGGAGCATAGCTTGCTGCTGACACTGCTGCTTGGCGGTGTTGAGGTGAGGTGGGAAGAAAGACAAGATTTAGGGTATCATAATTAGCTAGAAAAAAAAAAGTCTAAAGTTTCAGTGGACCTCCAAACACTGCATGAACGAACGACTGAGAGTGAGAACAAATTTCATGAAATCCAGGAGCAGGAAAGCCTCGAAAGGAGACGGGGAAATGAACTGGCGATAAGATAGAAAACGCGTGTTGCTGTACGATTACAGGGGCGTGACGTGACTGGATAAATTGATGTGGCGCTAGCTGGTGGTGTGGCTGAACAGTGGCACACTTCTCCTTTCTGTTGCTCAACTCTCCTGTAGAACCGAGTACTATCTTGCCATGATAGCTACCTGAATTTTAAAAGATTTGCATTACATATTTCCTACAATTGGAATACTTAGCTCCGGGCTATTTATCTGACCAACATCTTTTCCCCATCAGATCGAAACTCATCAGAATATCTATCCACCATGCCATGCTAACCCGGCCCAAAATAATGACACCCAAGATACTCCATCGCTTCTCCCTGTCTTCCTCCCTCCTCTTTTTACCCCAGAAATGCACCGCCGTCCTGGTATAGTTGCTAAAAAAAACCTGTTTAAACATAACTCCCAAAAAATGCATGCAAATATCCACACCAATAGTCGACAAACCATCATACAAATGTCGCAACTCCCTTGACTGAACCTGCCGAATCCAGTGTTTCAGCCAATCTCAAGCCAGGAAACTGATCATGAGTACCTCTTCAACTCCTCTTTATCCAATGTCCCAACAAAAGCATGATTCAAGAAATGCAACCAAGTCTTGTTCTTCTTCCCCTTGCCCTTCTTCTTCTTCTTGCCTCCTTTCCTCCCCTTCTTCTTGTCTCCCTTCTTCTTATCACCCTTCTTTACCTCAGTCTCCATCTCTTCGTCATCACTGTCACTGTCGCTGCCACTATCGGACTCATAATCAGAGTCAAAACAGTCATGCTCCTCTTCCTCCTCTTCGACCTCGTCCTCAGCCACAGTAACCATCTCCTTCCCCTTAGCTCTCTGCCCAATTCTGTAAGCCAATTCAACAAAACTGTTAACCGTCAAATCTCCCAGCTTGTAGATCTTGTCGTTGAACGTGCTGTACTCGACTTCGAAAGTAAATTCTCTTGGGTCTGGCTTTGGTGTCAATGGCTTCTTCCCGCCATGCTTCCCCTTTCGCCACTTCATAAGCCACGATTTTGAGGACTGGAGCAGAGAGAAAAGGCTGTTGGTCGTTGGCGGCTCGACGGAGTTCAGATCGGTAAGGTTGAGATTGTTGATATGTGTCAGGTTAGCGAAGTACTGTATGTACCCTATCAAACTCAGAGGCTGCTGAGAATACGCCGGTCCAGGAGGGGTCGTCTTGGCTGGGGGAGGGGGGATGACAAGGTTGGGGTCGTGGGGCTTCTTCTCCTTTTTGGGCCGTTTGCCGCCCTTCTTCTTTTTCTTCCTGGCAGTTTCCAGGTCTTCAAAGGAGTCGCTCAAGTCGTTTTCTGTCGGAAGACTGCGAAGGTCGAGGTGCTTCTGGGGCGCGCTCGGGGCGTTGGTAGGGTGGCTCGAGTTCTTTGCGTTACCAGGCATGTCTCGCCAGAGTGGTGTATTTTCGAGTCCGGAGATATTGTACTCAACCACGCGCAGTGTGGGGAAGTAGGTCGGGACGATGCTGGGTCCAACTAGCGACACGACATATCGCTCCCCCCAAGGGTCCTTGCGCTTTGGCTTCCTGCCTCTGCCCTTCTTTCCGCCCTGATTTACCTCGTTCGACTTGCCGGGCACGGGTGGTAGTCTCAACTTAGACCAGTCGTCGCGAAGTTCCATCAGATAATCGGTTCCAGCCTGGATAGTAAGCTCGTCGTCGAGGTACTCGCGAACGCCGAATTCCGGTGATAGTCCCTCCAAAAAGGCGATATCAACGTCGTCGGTGTCGTGAATCAGAAAGTGGTCGATATTCATATGCCCATACATGCCGCTGATGACCACATCTCTGTACTGGTGCAGCCAGAGTGCGTACTTTTGCCAGCAAGTCTCATCCCAGAGTTTCTTGCTGTCTGTCCTTGCTGGCGGAACATGGCCCGTCAATATGGCCTTCATACCCCTCGCGCGCATGAATTCCAGCTGCACCCTCAACCACTCGAGCTGCTTGAAGCCCGGTTCGGACGGATTCTCACACCCATCCACACCGGCGTTCCGATCAAAGAAATACAGCGTATTCAAACTGAAGACGGCCAACCGGTTCGGAATAACGTCCACATAGAACCATCCACCAAACCCAAAGCTGTGCCTCTGCTCCTCCGGGATAAAATGCCTCCAGATATGCGTGTACGTCTGCAACCACTTGTTCGGCCCCGGCAGCAAAATGTTATGCGGTAGGATATCGTTGTTTCCAAAGGTCGGCACGACCGGTATGCTCATCCCATGGCCCGTCTCCTCGTTCTTCAGCATCTCTGCAAACTTGTCGGCGATCCAGGCGTTGGTTCCCAGCACTTGGTCTTGAGTGCGGGGCAAATCATCGTCGCGATCGTGCCGCGCTGTGTCGCCCGTCCACACCACAAAGTCAATCTTGTCCTTCAGGTTCGCCGCGATCCAGTCAAACGTCGCATTCACCAGCGAATATGGCGCGTCACAATCCGTCGTTTCGGCACCGTACGGCCCTGCTGGCCCTTCGCCTTTGTGGCATCCATCGGCCTCATCGGTGGAAGAATGTACTTTGTAGAATTCGTCGGGATGGATATCTGTGGCGATTTCAATTGTCAATTTTCCCTATTCCCCAAAGGTAACCGGCCTGCCGCAATTGAAAGAGCCTGCCGCGAGAAAGCGCAGATATAAGGCTTTTCCGCGATATGGAATGTCATGATGGGGGGGATAACTCACCTGTGATATGCAGGAACCTGCCATGCAGCCCCCTTCGCGGGGCAGCATTCTGCTTCTGCTCGAGCGCGCCCGCTGCCGCTGGCGCGGTTGGACCTGAACCTGACGAGCCGGCAATGACGCCATGGTACAGCAGCCCCAGGCACAAAATGCGCTGGAGAGCCATCGTTTTGGAGACAGCTGAAAAAAGAACAGGAATTTAGGGGTAAAAAAGAGAAATGTCAAGAGTAACCCTTTCCAAGGGCGTTGGGGTGATTTCGCGCTGGGGCGCTTGCAGTTTAGATATAGGTTGACATGCCCAGTAAAGATTATTGTCTCGGGAATTTAGGAGCGGGTTGGTGGAAAAGAAATCTAGATAGATGCCCGGCCGTCGAATACTTTTGGCGTCAAAGCGAGGAGCCCACTAGAAAGTTGTCTGCAAGCCTGTTTTAGCTCTGACCCTCGGCTGGGTGGGCAAGGCGACAAAGTGTGGTGGCCACAAACGGGGGCGGTCTGGGCCAGTGTCAGGATGACGCTCTTCGGGCTTCGGTGGTGGATGACTCTTGGCTCAACAGGACCCTTTTGGGTCGTCAGTCAGTCGATCACAAGTGACAACAACGGGGGTGGTGGGAGAGGCGTGGGATGTTCTCTGTTCTAATATTCCCAGACGTAAACTCCAATAACTCTCGAAAATGATCTTTTTTTCGTACCGCCTCCCTCAGTGACCTGCTGTCCTGTTGTACTGCCCATCTGACCTGCGTCTTTTTGCTTCCGAATCACCCACCACACAGCAAAGCAAGTTTCTGCCCATTTTCTTTTGAGTACCTTGACGGTTCGGAAATCTGAGTGTACGTACCTGCTCAGCCGTGCAGGACCTCCTTGACAGACTTCACACCCACACAGCCAATATCCTTCGACTTCATTCCCACGTGTGTGTCGCAGTGTCTCTCAAGCTCCCAGAAACCAGCCATGTGCGCAGCCCTGTGGTTCCCAGTCACTCTCATTCTTTAATGCTAATGGTGTTGTGATCATTCCTGCCTAGTATAGCCCCCCTCTCTCTTACCCATCAACGTGACAAACCTCACTGCCCAAGACCGCGTCGACACTGAACCACCGGCATCTCTCTGCCTGCCGTGAAGGATTAACCCCCACGATCGAAGATCAGCGGGGAAACCCTCGCAGCCCTTCTTTTCTTCGAGTTTGAAAATGTCAGGGGTTTCGCTGGTTGACTGGCTCAGGTGGCGGGGTGGAGGGGTGGTCGTTGATGACCGACCAACCACCAGCCCACAGGCCACCCGAGAAACAATCGGTGACCTTCTACTGGAAACATTTCAATCTACACCACCGACCCTCCTCTGATCATCCAGCCGAGAGCTTTTTCCTAAAGTCCGTGATCCGTTTTGAAAATGGCGGGGGAAACCCCATCTTCAAAATCCAAGCTCTTACAGTGCTTCTACCCCTCCTATCCACACTAAAACACTGTGTGCACCATCGAACCCCACTCCCAAAAATACATTTAAAACCTTTATTTCTCGCGTCGCGTTTCTCTTCTTTTCCCTTTTTCCTTTCTTCATACATCATTATATGCAGCCAGCGCCGCGTCTATAGACACTATTCACTCCCATGTCTCCAGAATGCTCATTGCTAGTTGCTAGAAAGAAGAAAAGCCGTACGTTTGAGGGAGGTTGGAGCTTTTTTTTTCGAGCTATGAACACTTCCTATGGTTTTACTCGGCCACATTTTTCTTTTCTCTTTTTCGTTGTCTATTTTTGGGGGCTGTATTTCCCAGCCCTTTTGGAGTCTGTCCCGCCATCTGGCTCGGGTGGTCGACCAATTTTGCGTAGCGTTTTCGAGTGTGCACCATCACCTGCCTGGTTGTTGGAGGGCGGATGGGCGGGCGGAATGACCCGCGACCGACCTCTTGACCATCGTGATCATATTGTATATGCGTGCCTGGTGATTTACGCTTTCCCGGCGCATCATGTCCAATCCTGACCTCACATCACAACCGCTGTCTATGTCGTGTTGCTGCTGGGAATGGTGCCGGAAAGCCCCGGTTTGGTATAACCACCAAAAGCTCAACCCTTTACGCATCGTTGCGGTATGAAACAGTCGCGTGCTCTCTTTTCTGGCGCTCCCACCCCTCAAGGTTTAAACTTCCCCCATCATACTCCCCAAACAAGTTTCACCGCAGCAGAGCTGAATGGCAATGGCGCTGTTGGGCAAAACTTCCGATTTCGCTGTTGAATGTTGCAGCTACGGCGTGACTGTGCAATGAGGGAAGAATGATGGGTGGGTGGCACAACATATGTGAGGGGATTTCTTCCTTCAAGTGAATGGACGGTCAGATATGCGATTGTTCTTATTCGCCATGGGAAATTCATGGTTACGGGTGTCAAAATGCCACCTGGATTCCCCATGCCGTTGTTTCCAGTGGCTGGTGCTGGTCGAGAAGAGCAAGGGATCAATTAGTCCTACCGCATATGCTGTTCACTCGTGATGATTTTGTAGAGCCTAGGGGACGGGCTACGGTCACCACGAATATGATCTGGCGATCAGAATATATTGAACAAGTATGAAGGATATTGACTACTCAAAAGGTATGGACATAGAATGTTGTAGCTGTGTGAACAGCTGCTTAAACTCCTATATATATTACAGATAAAATAATATATCTCTGAGAAGCTGGCCACAAAGTAACCAAAAAAAAATAGATGTAGGGTGAACAACAAAACCCTCATCCTGAAAGATTCTTTCATCGCCAAAGATAAAAAAAAAAAAAAAAAAACACTGCTCGTCTCACGCTTAAAGTAGCCAAGTCATGACTCATCTCGTCTCTCATCCATATTCAACACATGATATAAAAAAGTAAAATAATGCCAGACGCGGGCCACGTCTTAATCCGTGTCCATGGCATCCGGAGGAACTGGAGAACCAAGCGTGACCTCTGGTCGCCGCAAGGCCTGGTACTTGACCTCAAGAGACAGCTCAGGCGGTTCCGAATTTTGTTGCCCCGCAGTGATCCCATTCGAGTCATCGGCAACGTCCATTGCGTCTTCACTGACAGGTCGAGGTGCCACGGCAACTTCGATTTCAGGAGCGATCTCAGGTTCGGGGTCTGCGTGTGAGTTCATGGATTGTCCAGGCGATTCGGTGCTTGACGCTTGGACAGAGGATGGGTCTGGAGAAGCATGGGTTGATGCCCGGGGCGTTTGGGCGCGTTCGTCGTGGCCAGTCTGGACGGACAACCTTTCACTGATTTCAGAAGCTCTCCTAGAATCCTGATCCATATCGATATCTTGCTGCACGGGTATCGGGGCTTCAGTGTGATTCCTATCCTGAGAATAGCACCTCTCCCGATCAAGCTCCAGCTCCTTGCCCTTCTCAGTATTTGCTGTCGTGGGTGTCTGAGCAACTGAATCCTTCGTTTCACTGGCGTTACCACTTCCGCTACCTGTAGTCTTCGGCGTTGAGGGCACAATAACATTCAAGACACAGTCATCCAAATGCTCGTAGAACTCTTGGGCTGTTCCGAACTGGCTCTGACAAATGCTACACTTGGCGCCAGCAGCTCCTGCCCGTGCAGAACCAGAAGTCACGATGAGCTTCCTGCTGTTCGGTGGTGTTTGCTCGACGTTGTGTACTGCTGTCAAATGACGTTTGAAAACATCTGCGCGATTGAAAGCCTTCTCGTAGGATGTTCCGGCGCCGGGACAGAATGGGCAAATCATGGTTCCCTTGTAGTGGGTGAGAGCGTGTCTGTTCTTGTCATATTTGCGTGCAAAGCCCTTGGTGTGATACTCGCAGGTCTCGATCGGGCACTTTTCAGGACGTTCTTCCATGTGGGTCAGCATGTGAGCTGCCAGATCTTTAAACACACGGCCGCATTCTGGATGAGGGCAGCGGTTGCGGACCGACGAAGATGCCGAAGTGGGTGTGAGCTGTGGGTCGTCACTGCTCTTGAGAATTGGAGTGGGCGTCATGTAGGCACCCGGTGAGCTCTGTATAATTATACCCGGTGGGCCAACCGATCCTACCACAGAGCCGACAGAACCGATAGGCCCAGCTGGGCCCATGGGGCCGAACGAAAGGGCTGGCAAGGCCTGGTTGGGTATCTGCAGCCCGTGTGGGTGTGGGTGTGGGTGTGGGTGTGGGTGTGTATGGAGATTGTGTGCTGGCGGAGGTGGCGGAGGCGCAGGGGCCAGGCGTGGTGCTTCCAACACCGGTGGTGAGCGTCGTCGAGGTGGTGAGATAAAGTCACGGGTATTTTTATAGTCCTGCCCTTCGTCCTCTCCACTTGAGGCGTCGTCCTGGTCCTGTACATCAATCGACTGCCTGACTTCACGCATCCAGTCTTTCAAGATATTCATTGGAGGCCAATCCCCGCTCGCCTTGCCACCGCGATTGGGGTTAAAGTGAGCCCTCCTCAGATGCGCGGCGGCATTGTAGTATGCCCCATAGCGCTTTTGCGTTACACAGGCCTTGCATTTTGCGAGGGGTATCACCGGCTGGGGTGAATTTGGAGGATCTTGGGGCTCTGTGCAAACCCATCTCTTGACCAAAGCAGCATGCTTGGCATCGTGGTGTCTCCTTAATTCGTGTTCGCCGCGGAAACCCTCGGGATATTCGTTACATTTTGTGCAGTACACTCTCCTCAGGGGTGGTCTCTGATATGATGGTCGGAGTCTCGGGGCAGCGATGGGCGAAGTCAGTCCGCGGCCGGCTGGTCTGGCATAGGTAGGGCTCTCGGCAACGGTATGGCGTCTGCCCATATCTAAAGATTGTGGTGAGGTGAGCAATCGGTCCGGCTCTCCTTTGAAAACATAAATATCCCTGTCGGGCTGTCCAGGGGCATTGGGGCCCCACGGATGTGCGAGTGGTCGCATATCTGGCAAAGGCTTTCGCGGTTCCTCCGTAGGCTTGGTAATTGGAGGAAGCACGAAGGATCCTTGTCTTTTTGGTGATCGTTGCTTGAGGAATCCATGGTAGACGCTGCCTTCGATCTCTCCGCTTCCCAGAAATAGGAGAAAGTCTTTCGTAGATGGAAGACCGCGTTCCGCCCATGATGCCCTCCCAAGAAAAGCCCCCACTGAAGCAAGCAGCTCACGGTCGCCATTATTCAACTCCGACTCGTGCCCATCCAGAAGCGTAGCAGTAGATGCTACAAAAAGACTAACGAGCGCTTTGTAAACCGCGTGCATGGCCGTCGTAGTAGGTTGCGTTGGTGAGTTGACGCGAGCTTGGGCGGCCCTGTCCACAAGCAAGGTCCTCACCATGCTGAAGATGCATAGCGAAAAGAAACTCGCAAGCCAAGTCTTTGGATCCAACGAGCTGTTTCTCATCATCTGATTATCGAGCGAGTGCAAGAACTGCGTCATGCAGTTGTAGAGCAACTGAAACCGCCCGTAAAGGTCGGCATCGTCGAATATAACGTGGGTGCTCGAGCTACTAGGTTCACCGTGAATAGCTGGATCTGGCAACTGAAGGTCATAAAACAGCGCTTCTCGAAGCAACAGCTTGGCACGATACAAGACCGGATAGGCCACTGCTTCCGACTCCCTACTGCCGGACAGAACACCGCTCAGCTTGAGAAGCTGCCAGAAGTTGTAGGCGCCGATCATGTTCCAGCTTGCTGCCAATACGTTCAAAATGGGCGGGGGTCGGTCCACTGGCTCTTTTCCGAAAGATGCCAGTGTAGGATTTGATGGCGGTAGGTTCGCAAGGTCCTCTGTCCACCAAAAACCATCGTCAAAGTCTAGGTTAGCTTTGACCATCCTCGCAATTTCCGGTGGAATAACAAAAGATCTTTCTAAATAGTCGTTCATATTTCGTCGGATTGCGAGAGGGGAGGTCATGGGTGTTTGTGTATGTCGAGGAGAAACGGCCGCTAAGGCAATGTCAGCCTCACAATAACCTGGTGAGCGGATAAAACTGGGGGAAATCTGGGGGCATACTGGGAAGCATTGTCTCTGCAAAGTTGGCGAGTGGCCCTCGATGACAACCCAAAACTTTCCAGAAATCATTATCTGGCGAATTGGTGACTTCTGGGCAAAACCCACATGGGTCATTAGAATCACACTATATCAGCTGGTCAGCGAGGTAACGGTCGCCTGTCACACAGTACAGCCACACTTACTCCTTTCTTCAAGACTTTGCATCGAAGGCATGGCCCAACCTCACGAAGCAACCGGAGCTCGCCAATCGATTCCAGCCGGGATTGTCCCACGCGGCTGCGCTTCAATGGTGGCAATAAGGGGTCGACTTCGGAATCGACTGACCCCCGAGGACCTGCCGGATACTCGGGTACAAACGAGTAGCTTCGTAAGGATTCCCGGTGGTCTTTGGCTTGAGACTGGCTATTTGTCGCTATCGGTGCAAGCTGAATGTTGGGCCCTGGGCGAGGAAGATACAGCGGAGAAGGTTGCTTGTTGCTGTTGCTGTTGCTGTTGCCGCTGTTGCTGCTGTTGAAATCAGCGCTGTAATTTCGGTTGGGCTTCTCGGGGAAGACAAGTGGTGGTGTGCCGCTGACTGAGAGGCCCGAGTCTCGCTTTTGGAAAGAAACATGCTCCCTCGAGTGTTGGTCCCGGTCGTCATGGAGAGGATATCCGTAGATGTAGTGCATACACCGTTCATCCCAGCACTTGTAAGAGTGATGGTTGCGAAAACCGAGAGGTAAGCTATCCCTCAATCTCATGGCCGACACGACTGGATCGAAGCGGGCAACATTCCTGTCCAGCCAGACAGCATACCCTTCTGGCGCCTGTTCCCGAAAGTAATGATATTTAAGCGTATCAAGAAACCTTGGGTCTTGAAGGTCCACGCCTACCAAGAGGGAAGGAAATCTCGGTTAATTTGACAGCCGGCACCAAAGCAAAGATGGAGAGAGGACCAACCTTGATCAAGACAAGCGGCTTCAATGCACTCGCAGTTGTACTGCAATGTTCGAGCCTCTTCTATTTCAGATAACAGAGGGATTTTATCGGACAATTCTAGCCAAAGGGTGGGATTAGATGAGAGAGGCCTGGGGATATCCGGCGAGGACAGGTGTGAAGATGAGACAAAAGAGGGAAGGAAGATGGCTCACGATTGTCATCGGCGTATGCGCGCAACACACGGTGCTTATGCCGCAACATTTCAAGCTCGACCTTGATGTTGGGGCCATATTTTTGGGGTAGCAAGACAGCCAGCCTTGCTTGAATTTCGGCCTGTTGTTCCAACAAATGCTTAATGGCGGGATCCAGTGATGGGTCATAATGAGCCCCGATATGAGGCAGAGGTTGATGTGAGGCACCACCGAGACCAACAGGTGCAGCCAGGACTGACACCGGTGGTGGTACTGAGAGGGAGTTGCGCTCGGGCCGAGAGGAAGCCGGCGGCATCGGCAGCGGCGCGATATTGTCGGCGGCCATAGCGCTGGGCGCCCTGAGGCGGCGACGTCGCGGGGAAGGCTAGGGGTTGGACACAGGGCGCAACCACGGCACGGCAGTTGATTCCGAATCGTTCACAAACACAGAGCCTGAGGCCGGAAAAGGCTCTCGGCGACCGTGTCGCGGAGACGTAGGCGATGGCGGCGGCGGCGGCAGCGGCAGCGGCAGCGGCAGCGGCAACGGCAGTGAATGTTTACTCATCCACCTCCCAGCTCCGATCAAGGCTCTTGGTGCATCAATGACAAGGGATTTGACGGGCCGGTTTGCAACATGGTAGGACGTTTGTGGCGGCGATTCAACGGCGCTGAAATGCATCACAGGGCCATAGTGCGCGCGGGCACGGTGGACGGTGAAATTAGCTCAGGACAGGCAGGGCGAGGTGAAGCTGGAGAGTGATCCGGAGAGCTGGAAGACAGATGCCCGGGGCTCGGACTTGGAGCTGTCAAGTGCCTGTCAAACTCTGGTGGAAGCTGTCAAGGTGATGGATACGCGCCGCTCCTCACTTTGGGGAATTATTGGAATCGTCCTCCGTAAAAAGGGTCAATTGGGGAAGTGGGGCGCAACATGATCTTGTTCCCCGTCGTCGAGGAACCAAAAGCCCAGGGTTTTCCTCCTACAGAAGGGCGAGGCGGCAGATTAGACACCACCTCTCCTAGCTGCCCTTTCTAGCCCCGGTTGCCTAGTGCATAGTGTAGAGGGTGCAGCCGGGCAGCCAAGCCTCCCGTGCCGGCCACCGCCCTGTGTCTCTGATTTCTACTTCCACGACCGCCTCTCAAGTATCGTCTCTCCACGGTCCTCTCCTCTCTTCTCTTCTCTACTGCACCTGCTGCACCCTGCTTCCTTTTGTGTAGCCCATCCCGTCTCCAGCTCGCCCACACATCCCAAGCAAAACGCGCGAATTGGTCTCACAGCCCGCTCTCTCCGCATGAGGGGAACACTGAGACTGGACGCCTCAACGCCCAGCAAGGGTAAGCTAGGGCTTGAGCTCGGTGCTTTTCCGGGGTTGGAATAGCCTGGATGCTGCAGAGCGGGGTCTCGAAGACCGTTGGAACATGAGGTGACTTGTGTGACGGAATCTGCTTCTCTCTTCCAGGATTCTTTTCTTCTTGCTGATTAGGGCCCCGCGCGCCGTTGCACTCTCTCCATCCTACCCGCGAATCCAGCCTGGGCTATCAGATCAGACCTGCTCGCCATGGCCATCGTCATTGGTGGACGGGTGAGCGAGACGGACGAAGAGGTGACGGACTACCTATGCAAGGCTCTCGAGTGAGGTCTTTCGATGGAAGCGATGTCGCGGCACGTCTCGCGGGAGGAGCAAGAGGTAGGTCAGGTACTCTATGTCACGCACTCCCCGCCGCGGTACATGCCATGTAATCCCATGTAGGGTGTCTGTACTAACCAATCTAGAAGCCGAACGGCATCCTGTGGCCGCGATGCAGGTGGTATCTTTGCCGACATGAGAATACAACCTCGATGCCCGCCCGTCCAATTGCTGCTCGCAGGAAGGGAGACGATGGCCCGTCAGCTGATTGCGAGTGTCTTGTCTCTTGCGTCCCTCGCAAGGCGTGCGTGCCAGCCCCTTCGTGCAGATTGCTACCATGACAAGCCATTTTGCGCGACAGCCAGGCACGTTGAGATAACCTTGTTTCTCCCAGCCGCGGTTCCCCAGCTTCCTGACTCGGTCAGCAGTTTTGCCAATGCATCTTGGCCAGTGCTTATTGCGCCATGATGGTGCTTGCATCATGGGAAATCCTGGACGGTCCCCCAGGCCCGCATTCTTCATCAGCAACCCGCCTCCCCGCTTGTTTCGCCCCGAGAGCCGCAATGCTGGCCGTCGGGCTCCACGTTTTTCAACGGCGTGACATCGGGTGGATGCTGCGAGGTGAGAATCACTGGCCCCGTGCCATCCGCCTGGCGTTTGCAGCTCTTCTGCGCAGTATTGCAGTTTCTGAACGGTCCACAAACCGGCTGTCAGCGACATTTCGCAATCCAGATCCACTTCTCTTTCTTGGAGAATGATTGTCACATTGTCTCGACCCTCGACGTCGTCGCCGGCAGCACCCGTCTGTCCGGCCTGTCATTCTGCCAGACTTTGCCAGCTATGGGACGATGGCGGTCAAATCACCGTATCACTGTCTCTGTCTATCTCGCTGGTGATGTGCACTGCACTGGCTCGACTGAGTGACTGGACGATGGTCCGGACAATTAATGTGATGGGGAAACTTGCAGCGTGCTTGAGCCGTGTAACGCATGGCACCGTCTGCTTAAAGCAATGGCTCACAGGCTGGACTGGCGGGACTAGAAGGAGAATCAACAGGTCAAGCCTGGATAAGCTTACGCAGCATTGATCGGTTGCTCACCGTCTCCTTACCTGGCACTGGACTACCGGCAGAAAGGCGGCGATTCTGATGCCCCGAGTTGGGAAGGACCCTCGAGGAATTATTAGACAGTTGTGCGCAGCGGCACATGCCCCCTCCTCAATGAGACGATCGCCGAATCACTGCTATCGACCACCCTCCACCATAACCCAAGAAGCTTGGGAAGCTCTTATCAGTTGTGCAAAGCCCCCTCCATGATGCTCTGCTGCGTAGCCGCCCGCTCACGATGCTAACCCCCCTTGGCTCTGCCCAGCCACAGACCAGTCGTCACCAATGTTGCTTTTGCGGCACAAGCTTCCCCTCACCCCTCTTTCCCCCCCCCCTCAGGCCTCCAAAACCACCAGTCCACAGCCTCTCCCTTTTGGGGTTAGGGCCATCCGCCTCTCTTTCAGCTTCCCTTCAGCTGGGCAGCCCTATCGTCCTCTCGGAGTCGCCAAGCAAGGGAGTCTGATCTAGTTGATCGAAGCCCGGCTGGTGCGGTAATGACGAACCCAATATCTGATATCCTACTGTGGCTGGAGTGTATGAGAATCTGGCCATGACAGACGAACAGCCCCTCCCCCTCGTCGATTTGGGTGATGGCGTCGTGGGATAAGGCATTCCTGGCCCGTGCCACCACCACCAGGCAGGTTGGATGAGTTTGAAGCTGCTGAGATTTTGGTTAACCCCCTGGTCGACAGACAGGAAGCCGATAGAGACCATGCCTCTTTTGCGTCAGGCTGCGGTGTGTCCGGTTATGTTGTAGTTGGTGTCAGAGCAGCATATACATTGCTAATCTAATACTTAAGACTGAACACAAAAGCGTTTCCTGTTTTTTTCGTAGTTTCTCTCTTGTTCATTATTCCCAGCACATTTATTCAAGCGGATGCCATACCTTAACCATTACTACAGAGAGCTTCCGCCAACACTGCCCAAAAGCCACCCAGCATGGACCCCTTTCAACAACTTCCCTTTCCGGGCCCCCTCAGCCTCGTCCTTCTCGTTCTAGTTACCATCTTCGTCAGCATCCTGGTTACCTTTCTCGCGACCAAGCAGCGCTATCTTAAATCAACTTTGGTCATCACCACCGTCATCAACCTCCCGGTTGAGAAGAACACAACCGCCCGAGAACCCCAGCATGAGCAAAGACAGCGCATTTTCCAGGAGCCTCTCTCAGCAGCTGACTCCAGGGTTCAAGAGCAACCCCCCCGAGCACAACCGATCCCAATCCCCGCACCAAATGACAACTCCCCGGTAGCGTGGCGCCCCTCCTTCGACCCAAACATGCTGCAACCTCGCACGAGGCCCTCGCTGCCGAGCTCCCTCAACGCGAGGAAGGGTAGCTGCGCCAGGTGCTCATTGTCCTCTTCCTCGGACGGGGACAATAGCAGCAGCGGCTCGGAGGGGTCGGGGGCGGGAAGCGTGGGGAGCGGGGAGATATTCTTTGGGAATATGGGGGCCCAGTTCTGAGTGATGGCCGGGACTGAAGAAGAGATTTCGGGGGGAGGGGGGAGGGCGGCTGAAGAGAGGAGTAAAAAAAAGGCTAGAAACGACAGAAAAAAGGAAGAAAACGACAAACCAACCAAAAACAAAAGTATGGAAAAAAATGAAAAAGAGAAAAGTGGCAAGAAGTAAGAGGATGTGAAAGAGGGAAAGATAGGGGGTATAGGGGAGAGGAGGGGGGAAACCGAGGGGGAGTGGCTCAAGCAGTCAAAGAAAAAGAAAGGGGGCGGATAAATACACTTGATGGGTTGAGAGAAGGGGGGTTCATTGACATGGTGGATGAATCTTGGGAGGAGGATATCATACAACGAGTTTGAGCGGAATGGAAGCCACTCAGCGGCTGATCCAAGGTTCACGAAGAACCGGATCCACACAACGCCACCTCCCTCAGTGTCAAACACTAACCAAAAACTCGAACAGACCCCGATACTTGATTCAGATTTCTGGGCAGTATTTCCGTGGCGTGGTAGTATAGCGGTTATCACACTCCCGAGTTTTGAGCGAAGACCCAGGTTCAACTCCTGGCCCACCACACAGCGTTTCTTGATTTCTAGCGTTGGCTTTTCTTTTCCTTTTTTGGAGGTTTATTTTTTGATTGAGTTAGGTATGTTCGACGGAGTAGAAAAGTATGGGTTGGAATATCATTTATTTATTTATTTGGTTTGGGCTTTGATGTGGGTGTTCTTGACGAGAAAAGGTTGGGGATGTAATGAAGAATGGAAGCATGATGGCGATGTCAAGACATGGTGGTGAGGAGGGATTTCATTTACCTATGCTTGACAGATGTCAAATTAATCCGACTAAACACATTGATCTAACACAGATCATGGGGCATTTACATACGTTTATAGAGGAATGGATACCAACCTTATCGGTTCTTTGAGTTTCATCCCGCCATAGCGTGCTGTGATAGCGATGGTGACACTGTTGATACTGATGTCGCACCCGATGAGGAGCATAGCCATGAATGCCACAGGCACATATCACATTTGAACATCAACACTCATCAATGTCAAGCAGATGAGATAGATGCCCCCCAATATTATTATATAATTTTGTCACCATCCTTAAATAACATGTGTAGTAGGTATATATATGTATGTACATCTGAACAAAGTAGAAAGCCGGTTTACAGCCCCAGCCAAACTGTGACGATGACAACAAACACGGTCATCACTTCATTCCCCATCTCACTCGTCCCTCATCACTTCATCAACTTAATACAAACTCTCGGTATCCAAGCAAATCCTAATACTCCCACTCCGATCCAACTCGTTCAACTCATCAACAAACTCCACCTTGGGCTTGGGCACCGGCTTCCTCGCATACCCCTTCAAGCACCGGAACAAACTCCCCTTCGCCCTCCCCTCCTCAACAACAGCATTAACATCCGCAATCATCTTCCCAGCCTCATTCATCGCCTTACCCGGCGTGACAATATCAACCAGCCTCAACTCCCCCGCCGCCCTCTCCATCTCCGCTCTCAACAACCACTTCTCCCAGCTCCACCCCGCAACAAGCCCAGTAACAGCAGCAATATTATCGCTCGACCCGCTCACAACAGCCTCCATCTGGTGAACATGCACCGACTCCCCAGAGCTCGAGTCACGCGTGACCTGCACAGTAGGCTTGGGCAGCTTCTTCGGCCCAACCGGCATCGCAACCCACGCCCTCCTCACATCCTCAAAACCAGCCTTGTCAAGACGCGAGATAAAACTGCGCGTGGGACGGGAGTCATACCCCAGCGTCTGCAGCGCAAACCCAAACTCGACCGCCTTGGCGTTGCCCAACTCCCCAGCATTCATGATATCCGCGTCCAAAAGGTTGAATTCAATGTACCCGCCCGGCTTGAGCACACGCATGCACTCGGCCAAACAGGCATCCCACTCATCCACTCCGTTCTCCCCAGAAAGCTTGAGAACAGCGTGCAGCTCACGAGCAGAGATGAGATCGAACTGGTTATCCGCAAACGGGAGTTTAGTCAACCTCTCAACCGCGACCTGCCTGTGATTGGGAGGGCCACGGATGTTTGAGTTCGACAGCTGGCGTATGGCCTTGGTGGTGACAGTGTAGATCTTGCAGTTGGGGAACTGCAGCGCCGCATGCCAGGCCCAGTCGCACGCTCCCTGTCCACCAAGATCCAGAATCCTCGCGCGATCCCTTGGGAGACCGTTGCTGCCTGTGCCAGAAGGAGCAAAGGTGCTCTGGCGGGCGAGACGCTTGCCAACGGGAGCGGAAACAAGCTTGCCCCCGTTGAGCTGCTTGGTACCGGCTACATGCCAGGCAGACATGTGCATTTGGCTGAGGGCATCAGCCTCCTTGTCGGCGCGGAGCTTCTCGGGGTCGTCAACGATGTTGTCATCGCCACGGACAACGTTTGTGCTCATGCGCTTCTTGGCGGATTGGGGGACGACGGAGAGTTGATACTTTCCGAGGAGCTGGTTGCGGTGGGCGTCCCGGAGAGAAACGCGCTGGGCCTGGAGGGCCTCGAAGCGAGGCTGGCGGTGGACAAAGGCGTCGGTGTGGCAGGAGCGGACGGTGAAGTCGGTGAAGGCGCGGTAGTAGGCGGATTCCTGACGAAGGAGCTTGGGTGGGAGCTTCTTGGGGGGTTGGGGAAAGTTGTCCAGGGGAAGGGCAGAAAACCGAACGGACTTGGACTTCTTTAGGGGGACATCTTTAGCAACCTCGACCTTGGGAGACTCCTCGATCTTATCCTCAGCCTCGGATTCGGAGGCCTCGGCTTCTTGCTCCTCAGCCTCATCAGAGAAGCCGGCGACGCCCTGGAGGTAGGCGCGCTGAGCCATGAGCCACATCTGGGTGCGGCCAGCGTGAGAGATGACATTCTCCTCTTGCTTGGCGACATAGTCACGGTCAAGCTCGGCAATGATCTCAGTGACAACAATGGGGGAACCAGGCTCGCCAACAGCGGTCTCGGAGGCAGTAGCCTCGGATTGTCTAGGAGTAGGGGGGACTCTGATGGCAGTGAGGGGAACAGGAGTCGGCTCGATGCGGATTGCTGTAGGGAGGTCTTCTTGGCTCTGAGCCTCCGGGAACTCAACAACACGCTCGACAATGGCGGATGGCAGGTTGTCGAGGTGCAATGGCCTAGGAGGTGGTGGAGGAACCCTGTCATGGCTCCATGGGATCTTGTAAAAGTTCTCGGCGGTGGTTGAGGTAGGGGGCTGGCCCTCATCGTTCTCCTGGGTATTTTTCTCAGCGTGCCAAGTCTGTCGGCTGGCAGACGAGAGTTCGGAGAAAAAGCCACCTGGCGATGGGATCTCGAGCTTGCTGAGATCAGCAAGAGACAGGCGGGCTACTGATGGGGCTCGGTTCAAGTTGGTCATGATACGAGGAGGTTGACGGCGGGTTTGAGCCATCTCCTGTGGCACCTCAATAACCTGAGTGGGCTCCTCAGTAAACTCCGTCTCATCACCAGCGAGGGCCTGGAGAGTCTCAAGAGCACCAGGCTGAAGACGAACTCCAGACCACTCCTCATCAACACCATACTCAGAACCAACCACGGGAGTGGGAGGCGCTGACATGGCCGCCATTTCTTCCGAGTTGATGCTGCCGTCAAGAGATGGTGGGGCGGAGACACGGGGAATATCTTGTCTTTGCCGCAGTTCCATAAGTGACATGATAGCTGGGGACATGGCAACGGCGGATGGTGGCGTTGGTGGGATGGGTGACAAGACCTTTTTTGCGGCCTGCTGGGCTTCCTCCGGGATCACAAGGGGGGTTAGTGATCGGCGGAACTCGAGAGAGGCTCTAGACGATCTCTTCAAATTCCTTGAGTTCCTTGAACTCCGCGTAGAGCTTCTCTGGCGGCCAATTCCGTTTGCTTGAAGGCGCTGCTTTCGTCGGATCTCGTCATCGGACACATCGTAAAGGTCGTCAAACTCGGTGACATCGGTCATGATACTCTCTCGGTTGTTGCTGTTGTGGTTCCACTGGAAGGATGGGTTGGATGAAGAAGCCTCGGAGCTGACGTCGTCGTTATCGAGTTCGGGCTCGCTCTCACTGGTGGCCTGGGAGAGGACCGATGGGGTAGCTGGTAGGATAGGGGCGGCCAAGAAGTGCATTCCTCGTGGTGTAGGGAAGTGGTCGCTCATGGGGGATAGCCACTGCTCAATCTTCTCTGTCGAATGCCCGTTCCTTCTCCTCCTCGCGGCGAACGAGTCCCGCGAGTGCTCTGGCTCCTCCATTATAGGATTAAGTGTCCGCGCCGGCCTCCGCCGACCCTGCGGGGAGGGTGGCCGGTATGCAACCTGGGGCAACAATACTTGGTCGGACATTATGATCGTTGGTATGTTGGTAGGATCCAATACTCAAAAAAGCGTGGCACGAACACGCAAAATAAACTCTGTCAGGTAAGCCGGAAGACGACCTGCGCCGGAAATGCAACACTAATTAAGAAAGATGGTGTGAAGGACAGGACCGGCTTCGGTCAACGAAGCACTATATTGTAAGTGCAAAAGAGGCGTAAAGAAGAGAATGGGGGAGGATACAAATTGCCAACGGAGCCAGGTGACTGGAAAGCGAGATATTATAAGAAGACTTCAACCAAAGAAACACCAACGACATGGGACCGAAGATACATACCCACCGGAGCGGCTAACGGCAAGATTCGATGGCTTCCTTCCCGCCACGTCCACGACCTTGACAGATCGAGTCATCGACATGGTGTGACCGTGGTCAGAGAAGCGCAGATGGCACGCTGAACTGGCATCTCTGACGGCTTCGTGCTGCCGTCTGGCGGGTGTGCTGCTCAAGACATTGGCACACTAGTATGTGTCGGGCAGCATCACCAGTGCAATATCGCAGGGCGGCAGCGAATCAGCGAGCCTGAGGTCACAGGAACAGGTCGACGACGAATCGATAAATGCTATGCGAAAGCAAGGCGCGCGCCAATGAGGTCTTGATGGTGGCAGTTCCAGGAACAGAGTGCTGCGGGTGTAGCCAATCACCGTCAGGGTGCAACGCCAGATGTAGAGCGGGCGCTTACAACGGCGCCTGTCCTCCCACAATTGGTCCCGACAGCCTCTTCTCCAAGATGAACCACCCACCTTTCTCGTCCATCCCCACACAAAAGTCATTCACCGCGATACCTTGACCCAAGTTGACGAACCTGCACGCAATCGGCGTACGCATGATGCTTCGTGGTGGCGTGAAACGGCAGAGGCCAGCAGTCGTGACCAGGAAACATCAAGAAACATCCCGTTGAGAGCGCCACTCAGCCGACCTGTCGATCTCCCTTCACGTGTACACCTATGGCTGGTCTCCCTCTCCGGTCCGTTGGTGCAGCCGCCCATCTCGCTGCTAGTTGCCGGCCGCTGGTGCTTCTTCAAGCTGCATATAACCCATCCGCACAGCCCAGCTTTCATCACCATCACCAATTTTTCCAAGTCCAGCCAAGCTATCACCACTAGATGCACAATAGCTGTAAGAATGTGGCAATGTAATACCAACGGGCGCCGTGAGCGCCAAGGTCAAGAGTGACATGAAGCACCAGATCTTCTGTTCCTGGCTGTCTTACCACACCTCACCATTCTGACGGTTATATGATCGTGTGTCTCCTATCGGCTGATTACTTGCATCTCTTCGCAAGCATGAATATTGCCAACTGACAACTCGGCAGATGTGCTGCTACCCCAAATATGCAGCTTATGGCCGAAAACCGTAAGCTTCAATGTGTGTTGCCATTGACATGAAAAGAATAGAATAAGGATGGATAGCCAGAGAGCCAACTTGGAGAGAGCACTTGCGCTCCTTGAGTTCTCTTTTAATCGGCAAAGATAAACGGTGACAAAATTCGCAACAGATACTGAGCTGTACTGACTGAGCGCAACGCTGGTGACATGAGTGATGTTGACGGTAGAGCTGAGCCCATCCAGCGTGACAGTTGATCCGTGATAATCTCCCCAAATCGCTAGTAAATGTGCCTCGTTTCGTGATGGTGATAGTTGAGCTGTCGATCATACCGCGAGAAAGCTTCGAAAAGTGCACCGAAAGGGGATAGAACATTGCCTGAGAGCAAAGTCGAGATGGAAGCGCCATCAGTGCCACCATCACTTCGAGGCTTCTGAGCTGGAGCCGCCAGAAAGAATGCGGGGCTGAACCTTATTATATGATTGGTTAAATTCTGCCCAGAGCTTGCCTGTGGAAGCTCTCTCTCTCCGCCTTCTCTTTTCAGCTTCCTTGCCTTTGTTCCTTGTCACAGTGCCCCGCCATATCAAAGTCAGCCCCGCAGTCCAATTCATAGGAGGGGCAATTCATCGAGGTGAACATTCAGGATACCACCATCTGCGATAACCATAACAATCCAACCTCGATAGCCATTTCTCCGAGAACTATCAGACTGTAATGGCTGAAACCTCAGCTGCCAGCCGGCATGTGATCTACTGCGGTGGTAAGCAAGTCCCCTTCTCAAGCGACGTTGCCCCTCCATTTTAAGGCTGTCCCTCACAAGTGACATCACCTGTTTATGGTGTCGCGATGCTCACCACCTCCCCCTATTTACCCCCTATTCCTGTCGCCATCTCCAGCCTCTACAAGAACCCAGCTAACATTTCACCTCTTCCTCAGTGTGCACACTACCACCCGAGGTATGAACAACTTCTCCCGGTCCCCTCCCCCCAGCCTGCTGTACGCGCATCGCGAACTGCTTTCCACAACCGCCCCTCCCCCCCCCCTCCCTTGGATCACGCGACGAACTCCTCATCACTCTAACACGCACACACCCCTTAGTACTGCGAATACGGCGGCACAACCTCCAAATGCCAAAAATGGCTCGAAAAGTCCCACCCAGATCTCTACAACAAGATCTGGTCCCCCGAAGCCCTCACCGCCGCCACCGCCTCCCTCTCCGTTGAGGCCCAGGAGCGCGCCGCCAAGGACGCGAAGAAAAAGGCCGCCAAGGCCGAGGCCGCCGAGCAGAAGCAGGCCGAGAAGCTCTCCAACTCAGTCGTTACCATCAAGCGGATCGAGCGCAACAAGCGCAAGCACGTCACGTCCGTCTCCGGGCTCGAGGCGTTTGGGTTGGACTTGAAGAAGGTTTGTGTGACGACCCCATGCGATGCATACCCACAGTTTTAAAAAGAAGAGAGAGATGTTGATATAAAGTGATGGAACAGGTGTCCAAGGACTTTGGCAAGAAATTCGCTACCGGCTCTTCCGTAACCAAGACCCCCTCGGGAGGCGAGGAGATTGTCGTCCAGGGCGATGTTAGTGAGGAGATTGAGGAGTTCATCCTGGAAAAGTACAAGGACGTGCCTGAGGATAATATCGAGTTGGTAGAAGATAAGAAGAAGAAGGGCGCTGCTGCTGGGTAAAACAATGATGGCATAGAAAGCGGGTTGGTTCAGTTCGATAGATCAGTCAGGAAAATGATGCTTCTTTTGTGCTTTAAAGGCCCAAATTGTTCTTGGTTGCTACAAAGAATAACAAGCGATGCTGAAATAAGACCTCCCTTTTCCCTCCTGGATAAACCCTGGATATGTAAATAAAACACACACACATAGTCCCGACCCGCGGCTGTTTCCTATGCCCCCTACTGCTCCATACCGAACTGTACTATCCTGTACTTGTAACCTCAGACATAAAACGCCTCTTGCAATGATGATGCCAGCCAAGCCATCCTATCCAGTCCCGCACAGGTATCTTGGGATAAAAAACACGAATACTAAAACAAGTCCAGCAGAACAAAACGCCCACTCCAGTCAGTCACCCTAATACCTACGCCCTCTTCCTCAACACTCTCCCTGCAGACCCCGCCTTCCCTCCCGCAGCAGCAGCAGCAGCAGCAACAGTCTTCTTCCCCGCCGTCGCCCCTATCGTTGCCGCCTTCTTCGTACTCCCCACCGCCGCCGCCCCGGCAGTACTCTTAGTCTTCGCATGTCCACTGCTCATCGCCTTCGTAATAGGCGGCCTCTCCCCCGGTGCCGTAGCCGGCCTCTTCCTGATAACGGTACTAGTGCTCGCCTCGCTAGACTCAGAAGTGCCACTAACCCTTCTTTGCTGTCCAGTTCTGGTCCCCGGTTTCGCCGGCTGAGCAGCAGGTCCAGCAGCCGTTGCCGCGCGTTTCCTCTTCACTGCCGATGACGAAGCCGTCGTCGATGTTGAAGACGAAAAGTTCATCTTTCTCGCTGAAGCCGACGTTCCAGGACGGGAGACGGACGGCGGCGGCCGGTTGATGGTGTTGTTTAGGGAGTGGGACGTCGCGGCGGCGCCCTTGGTGGGAGAAACATTCGTTGGGCGGGCGATTCCGGATCGGATGGTGTTGCCTGGGGTTGTGGTAGGGTTCACTCTCGGGATGGTCCTGGTGTTCGACGAGGTGGGGGATAAGACGTTGTTTTGGTTGCGGGAGAGGGGTTGTTGGGGTGCTGCTTGCGATGGTTCGGCTTTGGCACGCTTCTTCGGATTAGCGATGGAGTCGATTTCATTTTCCTTGTCGCCGCCCGTCATTTCATGACTGCGACGTTTGGGAGCACCTGCTGTTGTTGTTGTTGTTGGTTGGTAACCAAGGCCACCTGCCCGTGGAGGGTAGACTTTGGAAGGGTTTGGATCCTTTTCCGGTACTGGGGGTCCTTTGAGGTAGCCGGCAACGGGGGGTCGCTGATGTTGCTGCTGTTGGTTGGAGTACTTGTCGAGGAGGTCGCCCATCTTCATCTTTCGGAGGGACATCGGAATGCGGTTGACGCGTATCTCGATTCGTGTCCGAAGGCTTTGCGCGTGGATGTTGTAGTTTGATCGCAGTTTGCGGGCGCGTTCCGTGACTGAGGGGTGTTAGTTGTTTGTCGCGTCGAGAACCCTTCTTCTCATACGATATACATACTCTCTAGTTGTAGGTTCTCGATAAGAGCCTGCTTTTGAGAAGCTGTGACACCTCTTCTCCGCATCTTGGCTGGACTTCTTTGACCCTCCAGGGCCGTTTCAGTCGGCACCATGGCCATTTCGTTGTCACTAGACATTTGTCCGCCGACGATCTTGCGATTTGTCCGGGGTGGAAAAAATCTTCTGGCGCAATGGGCTGATTGTATTAGTGGTTCTAGACGGCAAGTCGACGTGTTTGTTCGTGTAGTTACTAGATCTTGTAAGATGTTGTCGCAGGTTTCAGTCAAACCAAGATTCGGAAAGGGGCGAGTTGAGTTAAACGTCGAAATGTGGGAAGGGCTACCCGCGATCTTTGCTGTGAGTGGCTCGCGTTTGCAAAGTAAACAAAAGCCAGAGCTTGGACCGGGGTGCGCACGGTTGCTCTGGTCTTGTTTTAGTGTGTGGGGCTCCAAGATGCTGGTGGGGCTCGCTGGTGAATCCCAAGCGGCACCGATACCTGCTGATAGCGGCACAGTGTGAGGGCCTTATCGGTGACGCTACCTTGCGGCTTTGACCAGGGTTGGGTGCCGGCGCGTCAGTCTCCAGGCTGAACCGCCTTACGCAGGCGGGAGCTCCGTTACCTCAGCACTTGACATCCAGTTGTAATTCTAAGCTCCGTCTCCAAACCACTCGACAATTCTACCGACCAGCCCTCTTTACCGGGGCTCAACCGATAAAACTACAGTCAATCGATCTTCAACACCAACACACAGACAACCCCCCCAAAACAACTGCCCAACATGGTTCTCGAGGCGGTGATGATCGTGGTGGACAACAGCGAGAGCAGCAGGAACGGCGACTACACACCAACCCGCTTCGAAGCGCAATGCGATGCGATTAATATTCTCTTCCAGAACGTCATTCAGGGCAACCCCGAGTCGTCGGTCGGTCTCATGAGCATGGGCGGCAAGGGTCCTGAGGTTCTGGCGACTCTCACAGTAGATCAAGGCAAGATTCTTGAAGGCTTGCATCGGACGAAGAAGAATATCCGGGGATCAGCCCACCTTGCGACTGGTATCCAAGTAGCACATGTAAGTTGCTTATTGTGCGTGGAGATATGCGTGCATACAACTAACCGAGGATGTTTCCCATAGCTTGCTCTCAAGCACCGACAAAACAAATCACAGCGGGCGCGCATCGTCGTTTTTGTCTGCTCCCCTGTCGAAGATCTCGAGAACGACCTGGTCAAACTGGCCAAGAAGATGAAGAAGACCAACACAAGTGTCGACTTTGTACTGTTCGGTGACATCGACGACGACAACCACCAGAAGCTCAGGGCATTCAATGAACAAGTCAAGGGCAGTGACGGAGGCTCGCATCTGGAGGTCATTCCTCCCAGTTCGAAGTTGCTTAGCGACCAGCTGCTAGCTACACCCATTCTTCTAGGAGAGAACGCTGGTCAGGGTGGCGCTGGCGCTGGTGGCAGTGCTGCTGAGGAATTCGAGTTCGGCGTCGACCCGTCTACGGACCCCGAGTTGGCTTTGGCTTTGCGCATGAGTATGGAAGAGGAGAAGGCACGGCAGGAGAGAGCGGCTCGTGCCGAGGCCGAGGCTGCTGGTCAGAACACATTGGAGACTGTCAAGGAAGAGAACGAGTCAACACCTCTGCTGGGCAAGGACGGGGAGCCTAGCGGTAACAAGAAGGATGACGACAAGATGGATACCTCTTAGTAACGGGACACTAATAGCTTTGAATCGCGGAGATACTATAATGGCGCATGATTCTACCTCTTATCCAAGAAGCAGCGGCATGGTCCACAGCGGAAGGCCTGGTCGTGTAGAATAGATTTGTTTTATCATTAACCGGCGGGATAAAACCCATAATCGCATTGTTGATCTAATGATCCTCATAAACGCCTCATAACTCCTCATGCCGAATCCCACACTACCAAACCGCAGCAACCGTTTGCCCATGCCCAGTTCACCTGTTGTTGATCTCCCTAATATATGACAACAGCTTCCTCTCAAACATGTCGCAGCGGACCGGCATTTCTAACTGATAGAACGGGTTTTTCATGACGTAGTCTGTGTACATCTCATAGACCCGCCGCATTGTCAAGTCGACATTCGTTTGAGTTGTGTCGGTGAAGAGAAGGAATTTGATGCCTGTCAACGTGGTGAAACATTGCAACCGGAAGTTTTCTGATTCGAGCACCTCCAGGCCAGACGGTGTTTCCGGCCGCGTCATGGTCCCAGCCGATGAAGCTGAGTTGCGGTTCGCCCCCGGTATGGGAACTGGGTTGAGCCGAGCTGTGATGGCATGAACTCTTGAAGCGAGACAAAAGTGTCAGTAGTGTGTGTAATGGTGAAGATGAAGAGGCAAAAAGACACCCATACCCATGAAAAGTACCGGCCAGGACGAGGTAGTCGTTGGTGGTGAGATTGTTCAGTCCGCCCTCGTAGAAAGTGCGGTTGTAAATGAGACCGCCGGCCTTGTTGATGATGATAAGTGCGAAGACAGTCCTGGCGGTGGAGAGTGTCAGTATGTCAGTCAGCCTTGGTGAATAGGGGGGTGGGATGTGAGTGACACACATGATGGCAAGCTCATTTCAGTTGGGCAAAAGTATTAAAATAAAATTTATCAGTGAAGCTGGATTCCAGGCGGGATCTGTAGCCTTAAGCACTGGTGCCGATGAATATGTCACTGTTTCGGCGGGTTGAAGGGATCGTGTTGTTTCCCCTCGACAATGGACAATGTACCGTACCGGTGGATGAGTTGTGAGCTGTGAGCTCTTTCAGTTGGTTGCTGTCTCAATGTTGTGGGGCCATATTCCAAGTAAACCTAAGGGTTAGGGTTGACTCAGTCGCCTACCTACATGGACAAGTGATGGAGTGCACTCCTTCTCATTTCTGGTGATGAGAGTGTTTGGTCAGATACCTTCAGCCTTGCACATAAGGCGTACCATTCCACGGATTCACATGTCAAAAAGGCCTTATCCCACTTATATGTTTACGTTTGCAAGGACCGGGCTTTGGATTCTCAGCTCCCGCCTGGACGGACTGGAGAACAAACCGAATGAAGAGAACCATCACTGCCTTTCGGGAAAAGACTAGGCCATAGAGTGAGTGTAATGTACACCACGCAGTGAAACATACAAGACCCGCCAGAATGCTCCCATATCAAGCCACTTACACCATCCATTTCCCTATTCCCGGGCAAGGTGCTGAGAGTATCAAACTTGCAAGTGCCGGCTGGAGATCTGGGCATGCAGGTTCAAGAATCTCAGGCGACATGCTTCCAACTGCACCCCACCATCAAACACGACTTGCAAGGGAGAATCAAGCCAACGAGATCCCGGCTCGGCAAATGGGCAAGCCACTGAAATCTCAGGGCGCCTGTCCGTCTCCCGCTCACACCCGCTGTAGCCCTGTGATCCTAGTGGTTCGAAGTGGAAGGTGTCCAATCTTAAGATGGATCAGGGCGGGCAGTGGATATCGCGGAACATCTCGACCGTGCTTCTGGAGGCTTGCCGCCTTGTCTTGTGGCCACATGGAAGTTGGAAAACCAGAGTAACGTAGCCCTGAATTCCTGCAACAACGAGAGATATTTGAGCAACGGCTGCACGGGCGGATTTGAGAATGATTGCCGTCCAGGGAAGGGATTGGCGTTTTTAATGCTGGTGCGACCACCGCCACAGAAGCCCGAAGTTATTCCAGTTTCCTCTGAACCACACACAACATCGTGTCAGCACACAGCTGGCCAGCAGCCACCGTCCACCTCCCAAGATCAACATCTCTCCACTCGCTGCCGTTGACACGCTCCCTTTTTTTTTCTTTTTTCTCTGCCTGCCCCGCCATCACCCACCTGCACACCCGTCAGCAGCCGACAAACCAGCAAACGACCAGATCTGTACCCTTTGTGCGAGGCCGCCGTTTCAGCAGAGTCCCTCTCTCTGTCTCTCGCATTGCTCCAGCCCATCCTGCATAGCAGTTGGGCAAAGCCAAGTCAGCCCCCTATTCCCCGTTAACAAATATTTCCAACTGTATGCGCTCGTCGTAACGGCCCCCGCGCCGCCCGCAACCCCTGGCTATGGCCGCCCGTCGTCGCCCGGCGCCGCACAAACTGCAGCAAACAGCTTCAAACAACAAAGATCGCGGCGACAAGGGCTTTAGTTTGCCGGCACCGTCGCCCCGCGTTATCAACGCCGCTCCGTCTCTCGAGAAGGCCGAGATGTACGGCATCGATGACAACCGCCCGGTCTTCAGCCGCGCCATGGCGCTCGCAGGGCGCATGTTTATCGAAACAATCCCGCAATGGCTAGCCGTTGGAGCTATGCTGTCACTGATTTTTGGTGGCTGCTGCTCCAATGTCTTTGCGCTCGAGTCAATTATCAAGGTGGAACCTGACAGTGGTATGTTTCTCTTTTGTCTCTGAGCACCCTGCAAAAATGCGGTTCTTGAATGGTGTGCTGACATGGCGCGCTGCGGACAGGTCTTCTGTTGACTTTTGTTCAATTCATCTTCGTGGCCATCACCAGCCTCCCATCTCAACTCGATAGCAAACGCCCACCGCTCTACCTCAAGTCCAACAGGGTTCCAATTCGCCGATGGCTAGTCAATATCGTTCTGTTTTTTGCCATCAATGTACTCAACAACCACGCTTTTAGCTATGAAATCTCTGTGCCAGTGCACATCATCCTGCGCTCCGGAGGCAGCATCACCACCATGCTGGCAGGCAGTTTGTACGGCAAGAGGTATTCTCGGATCCAGGTCACAGCTGTGCTTTTACTCACCGTGGGAGTAATCACTGCTGCCTGGTCCGATTCGCAAACCAAGGTATGCCCTCGCGGCTGCTCGTCCGGTCTTGCACGTGAAGCTAATGTATCCTGTAGGGAACTGCAAGTAGTGGATCCGGAGGAACGACGAGCTTTGTGACTGGCCTCACCATTTTGTTCGTCGCGCAGGTCCTCTCGGCGATCATGGGCCTCTACACCGAAGAGACATACCGCATGTACGGCCCGCAGTGGAAAGAGAACATGTTCTACTCGCATCTTCTCTCGATCCCCTTATTCTTGCCATTCCTGCCGTCTTTGATCAGGCAATTCATGAAGCTCGCCAACAGCGCTCCGCTTTCGCTCCCGATTCCCCCTCCGGAGGACTATCCCAACTTTTCGCCCAGCATGCAGCGGCTCGTGGAGAAGATACACATTCCCAGCCAGCTGTTCTATCTCACCCTTAACGTCTTGACACAGTATGCTTGCATTCGTGGTGTCAATCTGTTGGCAGCAGCTAGTTCGGCCCTGACTGTCACGATCGTGCTCAACATCCGCAAATTGATCAGTCTTTTGCTGAGTATATGGCTGTTCGGAAATCGGCTAGCGTTTGGAACGCTGATAGGAGCCTGTATAGTATTTTTTGCAGGAGGACTGTACTCGTTGGACGGAAAGCGGAAACCGCCGAGCAGGAGGGGCACCGCGCCGACCAAATCTTGACGAGCTCTTAAACAGTTCCAGTTGTAGATATCACTTGATATAAACCAGGTAGGCCCGAAATAAGGGCCGGATCTTCTCTTCTTGATCTTCACAGTTAGGCACAGGAGTCACGATGTGCTATTCGAGACCATGTGACTGAGACCGAGACTCAACATTCTTTCGGGCCGGTTCTCGTGACAAGAGATCCGGAAGGCGCCGTGCCCCTTCTGGCAGTGGACCCTGGACGCTCTAATCCAGGGGTTCCCGCGGCGGCTAGGGTCGGTTTGCATGCTTGCTAAGCCGCTAGAACCAAGAGCTTCTTGGCCGAGCTTGGCGGGCGATTGGGGCCTTTGCGCTGGTACGTCATGCCTTGCCTTATCACTAACAAAATTGATAGGTAAAAAGTGGCAGAGCCCAAGACGGGAACTTCGCTGGGGAGGCGGTGACTCTTACCAAGACCTTGGACTAACGGGCGCGGGTATTTATTATCTAACGGTGACCAACGGTCGAAGCTGAGGGAGCTTTCTTGGTTCTATAAAATAAGAGCTGATCGAAAAGTCAATCAAGAGTGTGATACCCCTCCTTTTGGC
Organism: Triangularia verruculosa; assembly: GCA_033296885.1. Classification (NCBI taxonomy): domain Eukaryota; kingdom Fungi; phylum Ascomycota; class Sordariomycetes; order Sordariales; family Podosporaceae; genus Triangularia; species Triangularia verruculosa. The sequence continues at coordinate 61,513 of MU863971.1, read as the reverse complement.
TTACCACCAACAGCCCCCGGGCCACCTCGAACATTTACAATGTGCCGTAAGTTGTGTGTCCCTATATCTGCTGCAGAGCAAGGAATGCTTTTCCCCTCGCCTCACTGCTGCTCTGCTGTCCTGTTGCGTTGCTTTGTTCTGCGTCTGCCAACCGCGCAAAATGCCAATCTGAGTGTGACCTGCTGGCGTGGGTGGAACAGTCAGTTAATGCAGTGAACAGAACACTCATTCTCGCATGACCCGTCGTCAAACTCGACGTCGCCCAGGTTTGCGGCAATACAAATGCCGACCAACGATTCGGACGACGAGGAGTACATCCGGCACGGCCAGAGTGACACGGAATCCGACGGTTTGCTCGAACACGACGAACATGACCATGGGGCAGCCAATTCACTTGGCCAAAGTCCCGGGTCGGATGGCCACGTCCTCAGGGCAAGTGAGGCAGAGTTGGAGGAGGGGATGCTCCCCCGAGACATGCCCCATAAAACCGCTTTTTTCGACCTCGTCGCTGAACGGCAGATGACACAGTCCGAGGCCAAGTTGTTCTACCAACGAAGCCAAATGGACAGCCGCAGCATGCAGACACAAACGCAGACTCAGCTTTCGCCTCAGGGCAGCCCAAGGCTTTCTGCGGGCACCTCTCACCCCTTGGGCAATATTGATACCGCGCTGGGCCAAAACCCCGCCCACCACACCAGCGGAGTCAGGCTCTCCGATCTCGACCCAACCATCCTACCCGAACCTGGGATTGACCCTCCACTCAGCGCAGCGAGGCGCGACCCCAGCTATCTTGGCTTGAGTAGCCTTCCCAGCCGCGGCAGCTTCACCCAGCTCAACAATGCGGGGGGTGCTCCTGGAAATCAAATCGATCCAGCCGTACAGCAACAAATGCTTCTCAATACAGGCGCTGTTGCGGGTATCGGAAGCAGCACCTACATGGACGCAGACGCTCAGATCACAGCCGAGCTGAGCACGATCTTCCAGAGTATTCAGAACATCTTGAACATTCGCCACAGGTACATTAGCCTTTCCAACCAGGGTCCCGAGGACAATCCGAAAGATGAGCCCAACTGGCCTATCTATCCGCCACCACCCGAGCCAGCATGGAGTGAGGACCGAGAAAAGGCTAGTCAGAGCACACGAGCCCAAAACAGCGCATACAACAGCATGCAGAACAGCACGATTTTAAGTATGGATAAGGATAAACAGCGCTCCAGCGATCAATCTTTTGACATTCCCGACACGCCTCAGAAATCATATACCAGGAAACGGAAGCCTGGTCAGGATATCGGGGAGGACTTCGACATGGATGATTTGTTACCTCTTCCGGGCACAAGCGAGATGACCTACCGCCTTGATGATAACGGCGTATACCAGGTGTTCGAAACTGAGGAATCCAGCAAGGCCAATCTCCCTTTTATCAAGGTGCCTACTATCAAGGAGTATTATCTCGATCTAGACGAGATCTCCAGCGTGTCGTCGGATGGTCCCAGCAAGAGCTTTGCGTTCCGACGTTTGCAGTACCTGGAGGGCAAGTTCAGTCTCTACCAGCTATTGAACGAGTACCAGGAAACTGCGGACAGCAAGAAGGTACCGCACCGTGACTTCTACAACGTCAGAAAGGTGGATACGCACGTCCATCACTCGGCTTGCATGAACCAGAAGCATCTGCTGCGTTTCATCAAGAGCAAAATGAAGAAGTTCCCAGACGAGATTGTCTTGTACAGAGACGGCAAGCACTTGACACTGGCAGAGGTGTTTGAGAGTATCAATCTCACAGCCTATGACTTGAGCATTGACACGCTGGATATGCACGCACACAAGGACTCATTCCACCGCTTTGACAAGTTCAACCTCAAGTACAACCCCATTGGCGAGTCCCGGCTGCGTACCATTTTCCTGAAGACGGACAATTTCATCAACGGCCGTTACCTGGCTGAGATCACCAAGGAGGTCATTTCCGATCTTGAGTCGAGCAAATACCAGATGGTAGAATGGCGTATCTCCATCTATGGCAGGTCGCTTGACGAGTGGGACAAGCTTGCGGCCTGGGTTATTGACAACAAGCTCTTTTCCCACAACGTCCGGTGGCTCATTCAAATTCCTCGTCTTTTCGACGTGTACAAGGCGAGCGATTTGATGAATAACTTTGAGCAGGTTGTGGTGAACATTTTCCAGCCGCTCTTTGAGGTCACAAAGGACCCCAATAGCCACCCAAAGCTCCACGTATTTTTGCAAAGAGTGATTGGCTTCGACAGTGTGGATGACGAGAGCAAGGTTGAGAGGAGGTTGTTCAAGAAGTTCCCCGTGCCCCGCGTTTGGGACAGCAAGCAGAATCCGCCGTACAGCTACTGGATCTACTATCTGTTTGCCAACATGGCCTCGCTGAATGCCTGGCGCAAAAAACGGGGATTCAACACCTTTGTTCTTCGGCCGCACTGCGGTGAGGCAGGTGACAGCGAGCATCTTGCTGCCGCTGCTCTGTGTTGCCACAGCATCAGCCACGGTCTGCTCCTCCGAAAGGTTCCCCTGCTCCAATATATTTTCTACCTGGAGCAGATCGGCATCGCCATGTCACCCCTCAGCAACAATGCCTTGTTCTTGGCCTATGAACGCAACCCGTTCTATCAGTACTTCAAGCGTGGGCTAAATGTGTCGCTGTCGACGGACGACCCGCTTCAGTTTGCCTTCACCAAGGAGCCCCTGATCGAGGAGTATGCTGTTGCGGCTCAGATTTACAAGCTGAGCCCAGTCGACATGTGCGAGTTGGCCAAGAATTCAGTCAAGCAAAGTGGTTACGAGCACTCGATAAAGCAGCAGTGGTTAGGGCCAAATTTCAATATTCCAGGGGCTAGGGGCAACATGGTGAAAACAAATGTTCCTGACAGAAGAGACGAGTTCCGTCATCGCACTCTCATGGAGGAGCGCAGGATGTAAGTTTGCGGTAATCTGAGTGGCCGCAGAATGATCATGGCAGACTAACCTCTGTTTTAGGGTGGAAAGATACACGTCGATCGCTGAAAATACGGCGGCGGTCGATGCTGCTGCACAGAGCGTGGCGTCTCTTGCGGTGTCATCATCGAAGCCGAACACCGCTGTAGCGGATTCTAAACAACGGAGCCATTCTCCCTCTCCTGCTTCTCAGACTCAAGGACCGAACATTATCGGAAAGTCCACCAGGATTGAGACCGGAAGCCCAGCCCTAAACGCACAGTCGCAGGTCTTTTCGAGCCCGGTGACGGCTTCCCCATTGGCGGTATCGGGCTCGGAGGAGCACATTTCAGGTCATGAGCCGAGATACTTCCCCGGAGTTGTGTCGCGCAGACGGCGGGATAGCACAAGGCAAAGCTCGATGCACGAGAGTGATGACCCTGCATTGCGAAAGGTGTCTTCTACGAGAGATGTTTCCAAGGAGGGACGTGGTAACTAGGACGGTTTTTCGTGGAGGTTTGGGTGGCCATAGTGATAAGATATCAAGGCAGGTCTTGATAGATAAAGAAGAAATGAATCTCAAAGAAAGAATGCCACCAAGTTTGTGCCATTTGTGTTTATGTCAAAAAGGGGTCGCACCTTTGCCCCTTTTCCAAAGAGTTCCAGACCCGTGGAGGAGCACGTGGCGCTCCGTTTGAATGCTCCACTTTCCCTTTTGGATTCGCTCTCAATTTGCGCAGCAGCAGATCGCCAGCCAGCTGCCAGGGACTGACAGTGCGTAAAGTTGCTCGTTTATCTTGGGTACCTAGGATGGCTGCAGGTTGTACAGACTGGAAAGAGAGAGCTGGATGAGTGATGCATATGTGCTAATTGAACTCTGACATGAGGGCATATCTACAGCACTGCAAGTTTGACGTTGCGCTTCTTGCAGGAACATCTTCAATTCCCGCCCAGCTTTTGAAACATTTTGGGAATAGCCCGGCCAATTTCCCCCGGCCCGCCGAGCGATAGCTTCCAAGTTCAGGTAAGGCCCCCCTTCCAAGCCAAGCCCCATTCATTCAATCATTCCTCGACCCAACCTAACCCACCACCTCCTTTAAGTTATTATTCGTAGACAACTTATCCGACCTTCGATTATCTACAAGAGAGAGAGAGAGAGAGGGAACGAGAAAGAGCGAGGTTGGAAAGCAGGAGCAACATCGCGAAGAGCGAGCCATTTGCGGGCAAAAGCACCACGCCGCGCCTTTGGTCCACTTTCTGGGGCACCACCCGCCGTCCACTTTCCCATTCGCATTCGATTCGTCCGCCTGTTGCAACAGTCCAGCGTCTGGAAGCGCCAAGTCCCTGACTTCGGCCACAGCCTAACGTCAACGTCAAGGAAAACCAGCAGCGAGGGAAATCTACGGTTGCATCACCTTTCCCCGACTGGCTTCTTCCCCGCGCACAGGGCTGCTTTCGCCGCCTGTTGCTTCTGTCGACGACAACGTTCTACCAACAACCGTGAACCTTTCCGGATGCTTCCCCATCTCGACCGATAGCGCGCGGCCCCCCCCCCTTTAACGACGATTCAGCTTGACTACGACGACGGTTGACAGCCGCAACGATGGGGTTCCTTGGTGTGTACAAGGCCCTGTACGACTACACTCCCCAGGGGGAGGGGGAGCTGTCAATCGTCGAGGGCGACGTGTTGTATGTCTTGGAGAAGAGCACAGATGATGACTGGTGGAAGGCCAAGAAGAGGGCGACCGCCGAGGATGAGGAGGAGCCGGTCGGCTTGATTCCGAACAATTATATCGACGAGGTATGTGACACTCGAGCATTGGAGGGTTTTGGCTATACTTTGGTCTCGCTGATACGGGTTGTATAACGCCTGCAGGTAAAACCAGAACAAAAGGCTCGCGCGCTGTATGAATACACCAGGCAAACAGACGAGGAGCTTTCCTTCCCTGAGGAGGCCCAGCTCGACGTCTACGATACTACCGACCCGGATTGGATTTTGGTAGGATACGATGGAGATTTCGGGTTCGCGCCGGCCAATTACATCGAGGTCACAGTCGGAGGACAGAAGCAAGAGGAGGCCGCGCCTGCCATTCCGACACCCCCTCCTCTTCCGGTCAGGACGCCGAGCGATTCTGCGCCCAGTCCGGCCCTTCCGCCGAGACCCCCATCGGAGCCAGCCAGCCCGGCTTCGCCTCCTGCCGCGGCGAACCCGGCCTCAATGATCGCAGGCATGATGGCGGCTCGGGCGGGTTCCTCCACACATCCTCCTGCGCCACTGGACCTTCAGCCATCTGGGCAACGGTCTGCTGCTGCTGCTCCTGCTGCTGAGGAGGAAGAGGAGGTCAAGTCACCACCCCTCCCGACTCGGCCACGTGGTGATTCCCAAATTTCTGAGCCTGCACGCTCGTCGCCTGTGCCGACTGGTCCGAAAACACACGGATTCCGCGATAGTGATCGCGTTGACCGCTATAGTGATTCTGTTCCTCAGACTCCAAACACGGCACCACTCACCCCTGGCGATTTTCACATGTATAACATAAATGAGATGGTTTCGGTTATGGGCAAGAAGAAGAAAATGCCAACTACGCTGGGTATCAACCTTCGGACTGGCATGATCTTGATTGCCCCCGAGCATGCTTCGGATGGCCCATCGCAGGAGTGGACCGCAGACAAGATGACGCATTATTCTCGGGAAGGCAAGCACGTGTTTATGGAGCTAGTCAAACCTAGCAAGAGTATCGACTTTCATGCAGGCGCAAAGGACACTGCAGAAGAGATTGTTGCGATGCTTGGGGAGCTGGCCGGAGCCGTGCGTGCGGAGGGATTGCTAGAGATTGTGAAGGCCGGAAAGGGCAGCAAGGCAATTCAACAGAAGACAGGTGTCGTGCTTTATGATTTCATGGCTCAGGGCGAGGACGAGGTCACAGTTGGGATCGGCGATGAGGTCATCATCTTGGACGATACTAAGAGTGAGGAGTGGTGGATGGTCCGCAGGGTTAAGAACCAGGTAGAAGGCGTCGTTCCGAGCAGCTACATCGAAGTGACCGGTATTCTCGACACCCCCGTTCCGGCATCGACTTCGGGTGTCAACGCAGGCCGGTCGACTATCGAACAGAACAGGTTGGAGGAAGCGCGACTGACGAAGGAGGCAATCAAGGCAGGAAAGCGGGAGGACAGGAGGGAAAGGGAGGGGAGAAGTTCAGAGGTAGGCCCTGGATTGCGTTTGCCCGAGCGAAGTAGTAGCTTGTCTCAGGCCAGAAATGGTAACACTGTGGGACAACAGCACGGAAGCAGACGCGAGAACGGAGCCTCGGGTTCATCGAAATCAAAGGACGGCAGCGCCAAGTCGAGTAAGCATCCAGCGTTTCTTTGCAATATGAGAGTGCTCGCTAACTATCCTGTCTACTGCAAGAACCCGATCCGTCCAAGGTGCGCACGTGGACAGATCGGTCAAAGTCTTTTACGGTCGAGGCTCAATTCCTGGGGGTGAAGGATGGCAAGCTCAACTTGCACAAGGTGAACGGTGTCCGAATCGCGGTTCCCGTCGCCAAAATGTCAATCACGGATCTCGAGTATGTGGAGCAGATGACCGGCATCTCTCTCGACGAAGACAAGCCCCTTTCCGATCTCAAGAAGAAGGCTGCCGCTGAAAATGCTCGCAGCGGACGCTCCAAGTCTAAAGTTGGAGCGTCGATTGAGCCAAAGAAGCCTGCTTACGATTGGTTTCAGTTTTTCCTCAACTGCGACGTCCAGCCTCAACTCTGCGAGCGCTATTGCCAAGCGTTCGAGCGGGACTCTATGGACGAGAGCGTATTGCCTGACGTGGATGCGACAGTGTTGCGGAACTTGGGTCTACGAGAAGGCGACATTATCAAGGTTATACGATACCTAGACACGAAATATGCCCGGGGCAAGAAGGGCGGCGGCGGCGGTGACGACGATTCTGCCGGTGGTTTGTTCTCGGGCCCGGGTGGCGCTCTTCGAAACAATACCAGAAAAGGACGGCCAGCACCACCAGTGGAGACTAACAATGTTGTTGACCCCGATGCTTTCAAGAAGGATGGCAGCAGCACGGCGACAAAGGCATCGTCTCCTACCACAGCGGCAGCTTCAAGCAAGCCCGCAAGCGGGTTCGATGACGATGCTTGGGATGTCAAGCCTTCCAAGACTCCTGAACCAGCGCCGGCAGCCAAAGCCCCTGAGCCGACTCCCGCTCCCGTTGCAGCTCCCGCACCAGCCCCTGCCCCGGCTCCGGCGCCCGCTCCCAGCACGGCCAAGCTCACGGGCTCGATGCAAGAACTCTCTCTGCTTTCGCAACCGTTAATTCCAGAACAGGTTCAGCCTCCACCGGCCGCTCCTGCTTTGGACTTCTCGCCTGCCCCTACCGCGGCGGCTGTTGCTCCAGCCCCAGCAACTGCCCAAGTCCCGCAGCTTACTGGAGCGACCCCTGGTTTCTTTGGTGGCCTGCAAGCTCCCGCTGTCAACGGGCAGCCACTTACCCAACAGCTTCCGCAGAATATCGCCCGTGCCAGACCCGTGGCACCACAGTATAACCAAGGCCAAGGCGGCTTGATCGCACCCCCTCCTCCATCTCGACCCCTTTCAGCTCCCCAGGCAGTCCAGCCCAGCCAGTTTGCGCCACCACCACTTCAACCCCAGATGACAGGTTTTCAAACTCAAGTTGCGCCCCCGGGTCAGAGCCTGGCTGAGATCAACCAGCAGCGCATGCAGCAACAGTACGCTGCCCAGATGCAAGCTCAACAGCAGCAAATGCAGCCTCAGATGACGGGAATGCAGCCGATGATGCCCATGATGACGGGCATTCCAGCTCAGCCAACGGGTTTCCAGGTTCCTGGGCAGTTTATGCCCCAGCCGACAGGCATGGTGCCGAACGGTCCTATGCAGCCAATGCAGATGCAGCCTACCGGTTTTGGTGTGGGTGGATTCGGACAGCCGCCAGTGGTGCCCCCTCAGCAACAACCGTTTGCCACTGGTCTGCCGATGCCGCTGCAGCCTCAACAGACGGGCATGAGCATGCTTCAGCCGCAGATGACTGGGTTTGGTGGAAGCGTGAGCCCGGTGGGCGGGGGTTTGCCGACGCCGATGCAGCCGTTGATGCCGCAGCCAACGGGGCCGCCGCCGGCGGTGAGATTTGGCGTGCAGCCTGATGCGAAGAAGTTGGCGCCGCAGCCAACGGGGAAGAGGGCTAACTTGGCCGCTGCTAGTAAGTTTCTGGTTGCCTCGTTCATCTAACTGTGAGCAACGTGCTGACATGATTGGTAGCGCCCGACAATCCGTTTGGCTTTTAGATGTTGGTGGTTGGGTAGGATAGGAAACGGGGAAATAATGTAGGAACAGCTGGGTGGTAGAAGGGGAGAGTGGATGCTGGAGAAGAGAAATCTAAGGGTGGAAGAAGGGTTGTTTAGGTGAGATTGTATTCTGCGTCGTGGTGGGCTGTTGTTCGTTGGGCTGAAGCGATGCATCCATTTGCATTTGTGTTTTGTTTTGCGGTTTATTATTCTCTGCGTTTTGTTGTTTTGTAAATCCTTTTTATTGTATTGCGCTATTGAAAAATTCTTCTTGTTGTATGGACTAGTGTGGTCTTGCAGTTTCGTGTATGTCAGTGTGATGGGATATGCGAAGTGGTAAAAAGGGGGGTTGGTTGAGGAGATAGGGGCTGAAGAGCGACAGATACATACAGCACTAGCATTTTTGAAGGGAAGAGAATAGCGATTTGCATTACTTGGGGGCCAGTATACTTTAAACTATGGAGAGAGAGATATGGAATGGTGTTGAGATGGATGTGCGATCTCTTATAGAAATGTTGCTGTTGCCCTGATTGGACGTTGATGACACTACTGCAAAGGTAAATAGATGACTCTGGACTTGGGAGCCAGGAGCAACGACCATATGACAATCAACAGCCCCCTTTCCTTTACAAAATCATAGTGTATCTTGCTCTTCTTATCATGAGCCTCGGCATCTTCAGCCGGAGAAGGGGGTTGCTGGCCAGCAAGGTCTGCGAAGAGGTCGCTCATTCTCCACACTGAGCCCCTTGCTTAGCTCAACCCGGTCGAGTTGCCAGCGACATCTGACCCAAGTCCCAGAATGACGTTTCCCCGCGTGACGGGATGGAAAGCTACCTGACGTAAAGGTTGCTTCCAGCCCCCCGCTGGAGAGTGCCATTACCCCACTGGTAGACTGTACTTTTTGTCACGCTGTGAGGTGTATGTGGCAAATAAGTACTGGGTACTTGGATCTTTTATCTTATCGATAAGCATTTGGGGGCCTTATGTCTGCCAAGACCAGCTCAGATCCCCAACAAAACGCACTTCAAAGGGACTTGAGTGGTCCAGAACACAAGACAATAGCTGATGATGGAGAGGACGACAACTGACGACGATTTGACTGGCTGTTCTGCTGCTGCATAATAATACGCGAATGACGACAGGGCACATGGCTGCCTTTTGAAAGAGAGAGCTGGGTTCCAACCTCACACAGCAGTGTGCATAAATATCCCGACTACGGCTACACTAGACGAAGAAGAGGTGGTTTGTGGTACGGAGTAGAGGTTGCATCATCTGCCTAGAAGGTAGAATCTATGTGCCGGGTGACCAGCAGCCACACGTTTTTCACTTTCCCGTCAGCCTTCCTCAGCAGCAACGGATAGGGATACCACTTTCTCCTGCCTGCCGCTTGATAAACCTTCTCTCACGCCAACGACCGACCTTTGTCTTTTCTGCCTGGCTTTGTTGTTCGAGAGAACCTACAAACACCCATCGACCATCATCATCACCACCATTATTACTACTTGAACACCATCGTCAAAATTGTATCAAACTCGATAGTAGCAGCAACAAGGACAGCAACCGCCCAGAGAAAATGCGCGATCCCTTTCCCATCCCGCCCATCCCGGCGCTCTCGGAATGGATCCAGCCTTACGCCGACGCCCTCTCCCTCTCGACGCTTCCCTTGCACATCCACGAGGTCCTCGGTGCCGCCCTCTTCTACACCTTTATCCACACCGTCCTCTCCCCGATCCTCTCCAACGCCTTCTTTGCAAAGTACTACCCAAGAAACAACCGCGCCAAAAAGGCCAACTGGGACGCCCATGTCGTGTCGCTGGTTCAGTCCGTCTTGATCAACGGTCTGGCCTTGTGGGCCATGTGGAAGGATGAGGAACGGGCGAAGAGCGACTGGGAGCAGAGGGTTTGGGGGTATACCGGAGCGAGCGGTATGATTCAGGCCCTGGCAGCGGGGTATTTTGTCTGGGATTTGGGCATCACGCTGTTGAATTTGGACATCTTCGGGTTGGGCTTGCTGGCGCATGCGGTTAGTGCGTTGGCGGTGTACACCTTTGGATTCGTAAGTCCCATCTCTCTATCCCTCCCCTAAAGGGAATATTCTGTGCTGACGATGACGGGCCAAAACAGCGCCCCTACCTCAACTACTACTCCCCCGTCTTCATCCTCTACGAGCTCTCCACCCCGTTCCTCAACATCCACTGGTTCTTTGACAAGCTCAACATGACGGGCTCCAAGCCCCAGCTCTACAACGGCATCACCCTGCTCGTGGTGTTCTTTTGCTGCAGACTGGTCTGGGGGACGTACCAGTCGGCTGTCGTGTACGTGGACATGTGGAAGGCTGTTCAGCGCGGGCCGGATGCGGGGTACATTGCCGCCGCGTTTGAGAAGAGCTCGGGTGTGGACGCGAACGTGATGCACTTTGCCAAGGACGCCGGCCCGGTGCCGCTCTGGCTGGCGGGGATCTACGTGGCGAGTAATCTGACGCTCAACTCGCTGAACTGGTACTGGTACTTTAAGATGATCAGCGCGGTGAAGAAGAGGTTCGAGCCGGCGAAGGAGGAGAAGGTGGCTGTTCCTGCCACGGGCGGCAAGTTGGGGACGGGCAATGTGACGACGGGGGCGATGGTGGGGGAAAAGCCTCCGGGGTTGAGGCAGAGGGCGCATTCAATTGAGGATGTAATGCCCGATTCGGAGGAGTTGAGGGACGGGACTATTCAGTAGGGATGAAGGCAGAGAGTGTGGGGCTGGTAGCGGTTAATGTCAAGGGTGGTGGTGTATAGGATCTCATGGTGTTGGAAGAGAGGGGGAAGCCTACGGTTTTTTGGTATCTATGGGCTGGCTGGCTTTGTTGCTTTCGGGATCGGGGGATGGGCAGCTAGAGGGGTATAAGTTTTCTAATGTTGTGTTTGTTCAGGTTTCTTTAGTTGGCCTGGTACTACGTAATTTTACTCTCACGCATGGTGGGACATGGAGTATTCAAGGTGGAATTCATTCGCTTTTGCTATGATGTTGCAGGCTTTATTTTCGATGCGTTGGGGTTCTGGGACGCTGAGTGTGGGTAAAGATATCGCAGTGTCTCTGGTGGTTGTTCAACTGACTAGGCTAGGTTCATGTCTGTTGCTGGTGATTCCAGGTTCAGTATGGCCTTTGGCTATACTTTGGTTTCATGGCTTGCCACCATGGACTTGCCATCGTGGGCTTGCTATCAAGGGAAGACGTGAACATATTGTTAGCTGAGTTGGCGTAGGCTGGGTAGGTGAGTAGGTTTTTTACCAATAGATAACGGCTATATTTATATATTTGAAGGTTCTGACCAATACTCTTGTGATCTACATGTCAAGTGCTAGTTCTTAGGACTTCAAGATGCCCATCGGCAACAGATTATAGTATATCCTTATTGGAAAATACATTGGGTTGTGCAGACACCTTGTTTTTGAAACAGGGTTCACCAAGTTACTCCAGATCTGTAGTTTCGATAAAGTTTCGATGTGATTCATAACTGACATGTTTTGGTTTCCCCGTCGCGGGCTTGGAGAATCAGAATCTGTTCCTTTTTTGGGGATCGTCTGGATTGTGTTTGAAGTTGTTGATTAAGGCATGTGAGTTGCCCGCTGGGCAAACCCCTAGGTATTTGGTGTCTGATGAGGATTGGGGGTGGTGAAAACGGGTATGTGTAGGTAGGTAGGTCAAGAGGATGAGATCATAATAGTAGATGTGATATAACGATAGGTATTACATAGCTACTGGGGATGTTAGCGGTGGATGGAGACATCTCTGGGCAGATGACGATCGTTTTGGGTTTAGCAATTGTGAGGGATACTCTGGCTTGGGGGGCGGGGGCGGTTGTTCTTTTGCTGTGCTTATCCTAAGGCCAGGAGTTCACTCGAAGAAGGTAGGCGGGTGTTCAGCATGGAAGATCCAGGCAAGGGGACGAGAGTGAAGTTGCCTACACCTGTTGGCATCTCTGGATCTCCTAGGACATGATCGAGTAGTCCTTCGAATTAGAGGCAGCCTGTTCCGAGCAAATTTAACGTGTTGAATAAAGCTAGGACTTAAACTTCACGATGTAGACATCCATTAAATAGGTAGGTAGGACTCAATGACAGTAAAAACGTTTCCCGACAAGGGTGAGACTTTGCGAACAATAGAAATTAAAAAGAATACTCGGAAGAGTCACAATGTTCTGTGACGGTTCTTCGTTTGTGGCAGTATGGACTTGGTACGCTACTTCTTGATGTTCAGCAGTCCTCCCGGACAATGTACCGGTTTCTTCTTCTTCCTCAGCTTTTGCGATAAGGCACTCGAAAAGAATTGCTGTGCTCCCGGTAGAATAAAAAAGAGTTTCCAAAATATCCCGGTAGCTAGCCCTGGAGGACATTTCTCCTGCATAACTGTCAGCCGTTTGCGAGGCACTGTCTCCATCTCTCACCTGTCACTATTCTCATGACAGTCTGGATAACACGAAACCACGCAGGGAGAGGGCAAAGCCCTTAGCTTCGGTCACGCTGCTTCAAGAGGAGGCTGTTTGCTTGTTTTGGATCTCGATCTCAGGGGGTGAAAGGGGGTGAACGTGTCTAGCATACGTCATCAACTGGGCAAAACGAGGCTAAACTTTCATCATTATCAGCTGTTTGCCATCCCATGTTATCGAGTTTCATCAGCTTTTGGAACAAGTCCGATTTCGACTTCTGTGGCACAATTCATCATTCCTCGCTCTGTCTGAATTGTCTTAAGCATGACAAACCCCCCACACGCGGGGCGTGTTGTTCACTGGGCCGATGAAGTACATACTGCTGTACCACCAACCGGAAAGTTTTTGAGACCAAAGTATATTTGGGTTCATTACTTTTGCGGAAACACCGGGTTGCTTTCTTTTGGCGTGGGGGTTCCGGGGAAAAGAAAACATACCTGGTACGTAGCAGGCTTGCTGGAAAAGAGAAGGGGGGCTGTTTTGTACGACGTTTGGGTTTGTAAAGATTACAAATCTCGAGATGAAGAAAGGTTTGAACTGAGATTGGTAGGTGCTAGCGAGACAGGTGAAAGGGCGGAAGGCAAACATAAAGCATGATGATGGGAGAGTTGTTGATGGTGGGAGAGGTGTTTCTGGTGGTGATGCTTTGTCTGGAAAGACACAAATCAAGCGTAGGAAGGCAGATAGCTTCAAAAGGGGTATGATCTGAAAGAAGGACCATCTACTGAAGAAGGTTGGTGTATCTCCCCAGCTCCCCTGGCAAGATGAAGTTTGCGTAGTCGACTATGTCTAGATGACAGTCTAAGTGAGCATCTCACGATCAATGAATGAACCCTGTCCAGACTCAATCAGGAAGGTTGTTCATAGCGACACATAACCTCGCTGTTTCGCACTACTATACCATCAACCCACTTCATATACTTCAGCACGATGTCCTGTTAACTACATATACACGTATCCCCTGTGGAAGACGTCCTGATGGGGTGTATCCCTCGGTCTTAACCCCCTCCCCATCGGGGCTAAACACCAAGCAACCACAAACTCCAGAGCCTTATTATAGCCCTCTCCTCTAAGGTATGATACAAACCCGTTACGGGTATATTACTGGGGTAAAACAAACACCCCCCGACCAACCTCCCCTACCTACCTACTACTGTACACCGCACCCTAAGCGAGGAGATACTACCTGACACAAGACTAGCAAAAGCAGTTGGTTACATCTCCCCAACCATTTACTAGTAGCCCCTAGAAAGAAGCAGAAGGAGGCGGCGTAGTAGAAAAAGAAGTCACAAAATGACAGCCTCACCTTTAGGTACCTTACCCCATACTGTGGGATCTCTTTCTCACCGCATTCCCTTCCCGTCTGTGGGTGTTCCTCCCGCAAAATGCGAGCCGAGACAGCCACCCCCTTACCTCGGCATTCAATGTCGAAAAGAGACACTGTTGATAGTAGTTAGGCAGCTAGGCAGGATGTATCGTTAATCAGAAAAGCCGGCTGGCGAGGGCAGTTTCCCATCTCGCCGTTGTCACTTGGGGGGAGCCCTTGAACCGCCTTGTCAAGACTCCTTGCGATGTGCCCAGCAGGTCCTTTTTTCGAGAAACCATCTACTTACTTAGCCCCTGAACCGCCTTGTCACGGCACCTTGCGATAGAGGTGTGCTCTCCCCATCGGGTCCTTTCCGAGGAGGAGCCGTTTACTAAACCGTTTTACCCGTTGGAATGAGATCCCTGACAAGCAAAAAAGCAAGGTGTGATTGAATCACGACGTGGTAACCTTGATGGGCAGCCAGCTCGCCATGTGGTGGTTCCCTTTTTCGCTCCGGTTCCGGACCCGGAACTCTCATATCAGATCAGCCCGTGAGATGTGGACATGATCGTATGCACATGAATCAAAACGGCAGCAGAGAGTGATATCAAAATGCCCAAGTCAAAGAGTGTGGATATATCAACAAGATACAACATGTTGAGGTCAACATCAAGGCCCAACCCGGCCCTGAGGACCAGGTCTGCAACTGCTTTCACCCCCCACCCCCCCTAGACCACCCCCTGGCCTAACCCACAACAAACAAAAGTACGCTCGGATTTTCTTGACCTCTCTCTCTCTCGTCCTGGGGGTGTCGCTTTAGATGATCTCCACGGACAGGTCTCCTCGCATCATCAGGCTTCTAGATTGTTTGAGATGCTACTGGACCGCCGCGGTCTTGCTTGAGCGTGGCGTGTTTTTCCTTGCCAGCGAGCTATCTCCAGTAGATACACTAGACACTTTCGGCGGATGCTCTGCTTCGCCTCAGAGAGCAGCAAAACGCTCCGTCTATAGCCGCGCGTCTTGATAAGATAGCTTTGTGATCTTCATATGATCTTCACTGCGGTTACGATTCTCGAAGCTGTTGTTGATATTCTCTCTCTCTCGGGACCGAGTTGACTGCCCTAGAGGCGATAACTTCGCACACCCGGAGCAACCATACTGTCAAGCGTTCGACACCGGTTTGGTAATGAAATCCCAGCCAGTCAAGCTGGATCTGTTAGTTCAGTTCATGTTTTAGGCCAAGCTCGTGCTCGACCCGTGGCGCCCAAAAGCACACCCTGGGGCAAGAAGCACCTCTCTTCAACCTGCAGTACCTTAGTGATGGTGGCAAGACGTCAACAAAGTGCGGTTTTCATGTAGGACTCTCTCTAGCCTTTCCCTTGCTCCTCTCTGTGGGCTTTTCCGCCTTGCCTCGTGGCCGTCGCCGTCGGCGACCTTTCGAGGGAAGGAAGAGGCACAGCCATGCATTCGGGAAGGATTCAATCCCCTACCTCTCTCCCCTCCTAATCACCCTTCCACCCTCCATTCTCGAAACAGGCGCGCCCAAACCCAAAGAAAGCAAAATCACCGCGACTCGCGGCGTTTATCTCGGCAGAAGCTGACCTGGAGAGTGATATGGTGCATTTCGAGACATTGACAATGGTTTGCGGCGAGTGTGTAACCGATAACAGCTTGTCCCTGTATAATGTTTCACCCAAACGCACAACGCTTCGTAAAGATGTTTGTTCTGGTGGGTCAGCGGGGAAAGATGACAACTCCATAGAATTCAAGGATGCGTTGTCGTTGCTGTTGGGCAAGTGGAATGGGAGTGGATATTGAGGAATACCCGGAATTCATTAAGCAGCATCCCCACATGCCTTCCCACCTTGAAAACCAGCATGACCGTTGATCTCGCTTTGCTGAGCATGAGGTGATTTGCGAGCTGGTTTAGGTACCTATATAACTTGCCTGTCAGTGTTGTTTTGCGTGCTTGAGCATACGCCAAATTGTTTTCCGAATCCCGCAAAGTGACTGAAACAAACCATGTCATTGAATGCTCTCGCCAGTGCGCCATAGCCGGTCTCCCGTCCATGACAAGGTTCCTTCCATTTGTCACCGATGAGGAGCGCTTGGCTACCCGCTGGCAGGATCAAAGAACTTTGACAGGAACAATAGCACGCTCCTCCCCCGCAGTCGTCCATGCAGGGGGACGGATTAATGCCAGTGGGTTGTAGTTAGGGGCGCAGGTATCTTGTGTCTTGCCGCAGCGAATGAGGGAAAACGGTGGGCATGTAGGTGCTGTGACAGCTTCCGCAGGCCGGTTCCCTGATACACAACGAGAGGGGAAAGATTGTGTGATAAAATAACCCAGAGGACCTGACGTGTCCCGGAGCTCTCTCCGTGAAGGCCCTCCATCCATCTCCAGAACTTCCCCTCGTTTCTTCCTCCCCAATAGCCGCTTTTTTCGCCCCAAGTCGAGGCATAGAAGACGAAGAAGAAGGCGCGCCCAGGGAAACCCGCAATGCTGTCCAAGAGGCATTAACTACTGACAGATGGCTGAATACCCGCCCTCGCAGTACCTTGGCTTCTGTGCCAAGCCATGGTCGAGCCTCGTACCGCCATTCTTGAAGTCATTTCCCTTCATATGCTAACGAAGGCTGACCCTGGGGAAGCGACATCCGGTACAGAGTACGTATGCTCTTTCGAAGCGAGGACGCAGGTCAGTGGTTTGCATCAGCGATGTTACCACAACGGTAGTAATCTTGACCTTCTGGAAAACTCCTGGAAGCGTTCCCACGCCTCCTCCCTCTCCTTCGTGTTTCGCATTTTTGACCGCTAAAACGCTTGTCTTGTTCGGTACCGATAAGGCAAGTGCATGTCTGAATCCTTCAGCACAACCATAGCAAATGCTCATTATGTCAGCATCACTACAGATTGTGTTTTTGACATCTCTGTGGTTCTGATACTAGGGTATAAGTTAGTATGAATGGATGTAATGAAGAAAGATATGCCGCAAAGTGAAGGATGTATCCGCTTATCACGGGACACCATGAAATAGGGGTGAAGCTGACGGCGCCTAAGAGCAAAGGCCAACCCGGGGGAAGCCCGCCAGACGAGGTACTGTGAAGCCTCGTGGTCTGTTCAATCTCCAAGTGTAATAACCACCGTGACATCAGTGAGGTCGGTGGCCATGATAATGAGAACTTCTTCCGGGGTACGGCAGTTTCGTCCAAGTCCGAGCAGAACAGGCAGCGTCTTTGTTGTGCTGCCCACATGGACGCCACAGTGTGTCTTTGGGCCGTCGAATGATGGGGCTGATGCATGATGAGCCAGCATGAGCCACACCCGAAACAGGATCAGGTTGCTTTGTAGGGCTGGTGATAGACTGGTTGGACACTAAAGGGCCCGGTATTTCCTCCAAAAAGTCGCTGCCGATCAACAGACAGATCGTTGTCGGTTGACTTGCGAACGGGAAGGCTTCGTACCAAAGCTCAACATCGTGATCTCCAATCGCCGGACGAGTAAATACGATGCTGTGGAGATCTCGGACTCAAGATCGCTTTCAAATAACAGCCGCAAGTGCTAGCTAGACGGATACGGTCTAGCTCTGCCGGCTGCAAGTCCCCGTCTCCAGCGAGTTTCAGTCCGCGTGCTGAAGAGAGGAGCATACAGCTGCAGCTAACTTTCAGCGCCAGCATCCAAAATAGGCAGCTCAATGGGATTGCCGACTAGCTGTGCCCTTCTGGAGATGTCCGGGTTTCGGAATACTAGCAGAGTAGCCCCCCGTGGTGCACCGAGTAACACAGCCTACAGGGAAGATGCGATTGATCGTCTCATGTGACGGAGAAATCGACCGCGGGTGTGGGCGGGCAGAATAATTAAACCGTACCGAATGTAGTGGTCATATCAGTTCCTCTCCCACGTGTCATCCCAGGTGATCCAACCGTCAAGCCGACTGCGTAGGAGCGAGGAACTTGGCCCCTGTTGTCCCAACAGTGTGTTGTTGGTTTGGAGCCGAGTGGCCGTTGTACGACCAACAGGATAATTGCGAACCTTTTCGGCACCGTTGTGGAGCACGGAACTGCATAAGCCGGTATACGGATATGATCATAATAACTGTCGTTGGCCAAGCTCTGACCGTTTTCTCGGTCCAACACCATCACCGGTCGCCGTTCGTCCGAATCGGCAATCCGATATCGACACAAGCCACAAACTTGAGTATTCAGTGGTGTTAAAAGAAGCCGCTATTCAGCCACTGACGCACAAGCCTGCCCTACAGGGCTGAGGGATCAGCTCTCTTTCCATTAAACTTCTGACCTCGATTGGTCAAACCGTCAAACCGCACACCTGACGCAAGAGTATACTCGTTGTAGCGCTGACTGCATGCTGACCAGAATCAAGGCCTTGCGGCAGATAAGCCATCCTGTTTCTCACCGCCTTTATCACATGAATAATAGTCCGTGATGACTTATAAGCTCTGCCTGAGGACAAAGCAACGAATGCCACTGCAGAGGCTCTGTGTAAGATGTATCGCTCGGATAAACGAGTTCGTCTCGTAGTTTCGAATTTGAGATGTAAGCACTCGGCAGACGACATGTCGGAAAGCAAATAGTCGGTGAAGCTGACAGGTTGATACAAGTGAATAGAAAAAGGACACAGTGGATACACCGCGTAGTAACATGAATCGTGGGGCGTTGACGAGATGGTACCGATGAACGAGCGGGCAACTGTAGTGGGTGTGGGGATGGAGTTGCAATGTAGACTCCTCTGCTGTTCGCAACGCACGAGTAAGGCACCAATAGTGGGTAGGGAGTCAAGATTCCATGCCACGATTCTGCTGTGCCACAGAACTGCAATGGCGGAACTCATAGCGTGTGATTTCGAAAGTTTGTTGTCATGTGTTCGCAATAATGCTGATGTCGTGATACCGGTTGGAGCTTCTGGTGTGGCATGTTCACGGCTGGCCGGTTTAGAAGATATCATATGGATCGCCATACAGCAACTGAGGGGCAGTCCAATAGGCAGTCGGCCACTACTTTAGCTGCAAGGTGTGACGCCTTGCTCGAATGCACGCCGTTTGTGTTTAGAGAGATGGGGGTTTTCGATTCGACTTGTAGCCAAACCCAATCGGAATTTTTAAGCATTTAGTGTATCCCGACAGCTACTTTGGCCCGTAACCAGGGAGCCGTGTCTGTGGTGTCACTGATTCTTCAATATTTCACGCCTGCCATAGGCTGAGAAGGAACCCGTTGCAGGATACTTGGGCGACACCCACCAACTCGATAGCTCCTACAGCAACACTACCGGTGCTGGAGATAGACGGCGCTTGATTCGAGCACCGGCTTCGGAACTGCAGCCCATATGCGCGGACGGCGGCTAGATATTGTGATTTAGGTTATTGGTGGCTGGCAGGGCTTGTTGCGATTGGGGTTGTTAGGCGCCAGAATGCAGCCATACCACCATCTTGAGCAACGATGCCGGCGCCATGCAGAAGAGAACCGCTGACCGGGTCGATGAGCATAGTCGGAGTCAGGACCGGAAAGCGAAAGAAAGAAGTGTGTGTCTTCTGGCTAGGGAGGCGTTGGTCGGCGTGGATCGGTGCTTCCGTCAAGAATAACTGTTTGTAGTCGATACCTGCGTGCCCGACGTTCCAGAGACAAGATTGCCCAGTGGTTGAAACAACTGCGCCGCCACGATCCTGAAATTTGAGTTCTCACGTAGGTGCAATGGACATCTAGATTGCTGCGAGCCGCGATCAAAGTCCGATTGAGATCTGCTTCCGATATGGGGCGATGATAGGCGATGAGGTTGGTTGTTAGTCCAGGCAACAGAATAAAATTGTGGCTAAACTCAAACGGTCTTGTCGATTGCGGGGGTCCCTAGCAACGACGACATGGAATGCTGCCCCTCACTCGAGGCTTAGCCGCTGCGGGGGAGAGCTTGACATTGGAGACTGCCCGGGACTGGGGACATGAAATGGCTTCAATGCATTGGAATTTTGGAAAGAGCGCCTCACAATCCAATTGCAACTAAAGTGGCCCAAACAAAGCAGTACATGTAAGTAGCGGGGTTGTGAATAACGACAACTTCTGTATTGCTTCACCAAGAACCAGGGATCCTCCCTTCAAGTGTTCACCCTGGAGCTGGTCTGGAGAGAGTCCCGTAGTGGATGCTGCTAAAGATGCGGGTAGCTAAGCAGGAGCTTGTAATCTAGAAGTGGATATGTTTACCTAACGGCACATCTTACTGTCTTGAGCACCGGTCAAAATATAGGAGATGAAGCACAGCGAAGCAAATCGGTTGGGCGCCATGCTACATCTGTAAGCTATGCTGTAAGACTAGAGACCGGATAGCAGCTTGACTTTACTCCGTCGGCATGACCACGATTGATTTGCCCAGGTACGAGAGTCTGCAACAAAATATTGAACGAACCCCATTCTTGTCACGAGTTTGGCAGGTCAATGGTAGACGGGCGCCGTCTGTCTGTTCGCCGAATTGTCCGGCTCTCCCGCCGGCCGGCTTTACCTGAATATCAACTTCCTTTTCGGCGGTCGCGACGGAGGCGACCTCAACCCGGGCCTCAGGTTGAGCAGACAAGTGCCACACGTAAGCAGTGTTCGGAACAGCTGTGCCAGACACTGCAGGGGGTCTTGGGCTTCGAGAACAATGGAAGGGTATGCTTGGTGGCGGTAAGTTTAGTGTTCTTGGCACAAAAGTCCGACAGGGGACTTTTGAGGTGACAGCAGCACGACCATGAGCGTTGCACAGAGTCGCTTGTCGGCTGATGTTTGTAAAACAAATATATTATGGGAGAGCCTTGAGAAATGTGGCGGCCTAGAACTGCGCCTACAGGAGGACATGCGAGACAACCGCTCGTCTATTTCGCCAGCTTGCCGCGAGGTGTGGTAGGTATGTGGTCTGTGGGCGTGCCGCGTTTTTGGGCGGTATGCACGATAAGAGTTTATCAAAACGGAATCGGGCAACCCGGGGCGTCGGGACAGGGTTCATGATCCTTCACAGCAACATCATCTCCTCTGCCGCAAACCCTATTGCCAACAGCCAGAGCAAGTCCCTTGCTCGCTGCTCGCTCTGAAGCCCTCACCCTGAAAACACGCCGTCTCTGGGCCACCAGCGGGCATTGTCTCGGGGGAGACGGAGACGTGAAAATATTGGGAACTTTGCTTGGACCCTTCTCCTTGCTGACTGATCTCTCACTCCTAGGTATCCATGACTTGTCTGTTTATCCTGCTCAACAAGGACCCAAAATCTTCTGTAGCAGTGGATCTTGGAAGACTCCTCCTGCATCCCAACACGGCAATATGACCCATTGGCTGCCCCCGCTGACTGCTGCAATCCTGCCCCGTTAGGCGAATAACGCATACTGTTTCTGCCTCTCTTCTCTTGCCCGTCACAAGGTGACAAGCAAACCCATGGAACTTCCATGTCAAATACGCGAACAGACGCCAACCGCGCCTGGCGTGAATGAGCGTTTGCTTCTTCTGGTATGATCCAATGCCAGTCAGACGCCGCAGACTCACGCCATGTGGTTCCCAAAGATGCAAGCAGGAGCAGTCCTCGAGAAGCTGCGTCTCGTCATCGCAACCGTTGATCATCGACCTGTGATCTGCGACAATGGCCTCGGCAGGAATGCGGTTGCACCATTCAGAAGCACACCTGCACACATTCTATACCGCTTCTCCCACGAGCTTGTCCAGGAGCCCTGTCTAGGCACGGCACATTCACCTTCTTTTCACTTAAGAGCAAGCTGTTTCCCAAGCACTGAGCGGCGCAGCTCTTCATCATCTCCCCGTGAACCGGGCATGACGGACTGAGATGGAAACGCTGGAGCCTGGGGGCCGTGGCCGTTTCATTCTGCGCCACTGGATCGCTCTGTCCGCTCTCCTCTTCTGCGCCTATTTTGTTGTACGAAGTATGCTCCAAGGTATGCTCAACATGCTCAAACCCAAGTGGGAGAGCAGGGAAGCATGCTTCCTGGTATGTACGACACAAGCGCTAGGTCACCAAGCAAGATCTTACACCACAACCAACCGTCAAGTCAACGCTACATCGGCGGAGGAGGACTGCTCCATATTCAGCGCGACCACATTGCTGTCAAACCCCTGGTTAAAGGCCGTTGACAAGTCGGTTCATACTGACTTCCAAAACTAGTCTTCTTTGGGCCGACTCTTCATGTGTAGGGTTCATTTTCTTGTCCCCTTTTGTTGCAATCCCTTGTATCGAGGCACACATACCTGTTCTTCTACTAGATCCACACCACGACAACCACCCCATTCCCGTTCTTTGCCGCTGCTGGTGACCCCTTACCCCGACCCCTGGAGCTTGCCCTCGCTCTCTCTAAGTTCCCGGCCTTCTTCTGGCAGGCTTGTCGACCCATGATATCCGCAGCCCAGCGAGCGGATTCCTTGCCGGCCCAAACCTGCCCTGGGGTTCTCGCTGTGGTAGGGATACCTCCAGGAACACCACCATGTACACTACATACAACAGCACCCCCAGCAGAGCATTTTGTGGGGATGGTACCGCCTCCTCTTGTTATAAGCCTAGCCTCCCCGGCCCCATGCTCCACGACCTTCTGAGGCTGAGGGCCATCAAAAGCTTCTAGTTACCCCAAAGATAGATTTTGCAAGCTTTGTTGAAATCTTGTTACCTGATCGCTTCACGGGCCAGAGACCCGACGCCGACCTCGTGCGTTCGGTTGACATCTTCATATAAGCCGACGAACGCCGTTTACCGTCAGTCTATAGTGGCATATCGTTACTGGCAACGTAGGTGGTGTCCAACTTCAGTTTTCTCCTCGTCTCCCCAGTCTTCTTTTCGGTCTTATTTCTTCTTTCGAGATGGATTCGGCATATTCAGACCAGGACTTCGGCAGCACTTACTCACACAACCCCAGGTCGAGAGCCGGCAGCGGAGTGTCTACAACAGAGGGGCTCTTCCAGCACCTGCAGCTTGCCGAGTCTCCGTCCCTGGAAACCGGTTCCTATACCAGCAGCAGACCACCATCCTCGAGGGGCCTAGCCTCACCCGTATACTTAAGTCCGAGCCTATCCCACCCGCCCAACTATCTTTCCAGTTCCATCTCCCCACATCAGCAACAGCTTTCGCACCTGCCCTCAGACACAGAGTGGTTCGAGGCAGAGCATACGTCAGTCCAAGGTACACCACTGTTACGTCTAGACCCTGCACCAGATCACGGGGAAGCGGCTTCCTC
The DNA here is from genome assembly GCA_033296885.1 of Triangularia verruculosa. Taxonomy (NCBI): domain Eukaryota; kingdom Fungi; phylum Ascomycota; class Sordariomycetes; order Sordariales; family Podosporaceae; genus Triangularia; species Triangularia verruculosa. Next base: position 38,291 of record MU863971.1, on the reverse strand, counting down.
TTCACCTCCGCTAGCATCGATTGAGTTGGAAAGTATGAGGTACTACCCACGTTTGTTCAAGATTTAACAAGCAAGGATCTTTTACTGACATTTATCCAGCGTCGTTGCTGTATCATACGATCCGGGATTCAGCATGGGAAGCAGATCATCATTCACTTGGCCAGGTGCGTCGGCTTTGGTACCATCTTGGACGCATGGGGAATGCTCACTCGAGAAAATAGTTCTGGATTCTGGAAACGGTCTTTTGCCTCCTGATATGAGCCACCACTACGGATCCGAAGTCAGCTTGTCACCACCTAGCGGATCACGATCGATCACAGGGAGCCCACCCGGCAACACACTCACGCCAGAGCAGAGGGAATTAAAGCGCCAACGGGACCAGGCCCGACACAGCTCAAAGATGCATGCTCGCGGGCGAAGGGCGGGGAGCGGTTCCGATTCTGTTTATTCGCCCCCAGTCTCGCTGGCCGACTTGACAACCAGCTCCTCGGCCATGCCGGTATACACAACGGCACCGTCCCAGATGCCACTTATGGCCGAGCCTTCGGCGCCGCATTACTTGCCTCCATTTTCGCCCCCTCTTCCGGATCAGAACCAAACGAGCATGTTCACAAATCCCTACCCGCCACAGGCATACATGCCAGATTATGGCTATCAACCGTCGCCCGGCCCGAGCCTACCATCGCACTATGGGTATGTATCCAGCGGCTCCTTGGAAGTTCGCGGGCCATCTACTAACAGCTAATTTAGGAACAGACCAGTCATGGGAGATGCAAACCTCGGGATGTATTCGGTTCCACCGGTGATAGGCCCAGGGCCTCAGGATACCAGCGGACAGGTTCGAGTGGTACACAGCCGGCCAAAGCCACAGTGCTGGGAGCATGGATGCAATGGCCGTCAGTTTTCGACCTTTAGCAACCTCCTGCGGCATCAGCGTGAAAAGTCGGGGCAGGCAACGAAGGCGACCTGTCCAAACTGCGGTGCAGAATTCACACGAACGACAGCAAGAAACGGACACTTGGCACATGATAAGTGCAAGAAGAAGAGCAGCAACTGAGCGACGGCGAGACTGGGTACATTCTGGGTTCAAAATTGGGTTTCGATTTCTATTCTGACTATCTGTACAAACTTTTCTGCATGGTGAGATTTTGGGAGTGGACTGGCTTTATCTTCTTCTGCACATTTTTTTCCGGTATATTATCTTCGGTCTGTTTGTTCCTGAAAAAGGGGAGGGCAGCGAGGAGTGGGTTTCAGGGGAGCACACATTATGGCGCTACACTTGGGGACGATGGGGACGATGGGGACGATGAGGACGAGCACGACAACTCCAGGATGGGAAGCCTCTTTGGTTGATTACTATACCCATTTCATTATTAAACAGAATACCATCAATGCAACAAGCACTTTTGGATGTCCAATATGAACAGTTAAACAGCTACATACTTCCTTCCCGATAGAAAACCACGCCCTGGGTCCTTCCCGCTCCCGAGTTCCGACCTCAAGGTAGGTACCTGGCCTCTAGGTAGGTAGGGTAGGTACCTAAGGTAGCTGCAGTCTGACCGTTGCTCCTCCTTCCCGCAGTCAAATCCCGCAGGGCGTCTGCCAGATGAATCCTACAGTAACCCGTTTTGTTACCCTCCAGGTCAACCTCACTTCAATGATTAACCTCTGACCAACACTGCCAACAACCTCGCGCCGGGTTCAGCCAATCGCCAGCGGCCGTGTTCTGCCCGCTTTCCAGAACAGGCGGCACTCCAAAACTCCGAGCAAATGTTTACTGTGGCTGACCCTAAGCGGCCACCTCGGCGGCCATGCTCATGGCGGCAAACTGACCACCAAAAGCACAGAAACATGGCCCATTCAAAGAATCCGCTCAATAGCTTCAAGCTCCGCGCGTGGTCGGCAAATCACGACCGAACACATTTTCATAAGCTGTCTGTTGATCGAACATTTCTTGGAAGCTGCTTTTACCAGAGCTCCCATGGCGAGTTGGCCGCATCAAGTCAATTTCAATGCAATATTATTCTTCACACTAAGCATCAGCGATCGAGAACCACCAGTCTCAGTTTTCAGCATCAAAGTAGGGCATCCTCATGTATTCTGGGATCCGAAGATCAACTTTGCAGATGGGAGCTAAATTCCCGTCAGATGCCCTAGAGTACTTTCCTCGTCACGGAGAGAGATTGGCAATCATATGGGCTCTCTTTGGCCTCCAGAGTCATTACCGATGGCATGTATTCACAACAAGTGATACCAAAGCTGGCATCAACAAGATAACAAGCCAAGACTCGTCAAATGGCAGTGGAATGCAAACAAAGTCCGAAAAATGCCTTGCCCACGAAGGACACTCTGGGGTACCCAACACTTCAAATCGCAGAGGCACCAATGATGGTTAAGAGAATTCTGCTGGCTGAAATTAGTATCAAGCTTCCCCTGATCGGTTTCAGCACTGCTTTTGTTGCCCGCAGAGACCACGCAACAAGCTCGGCGACGAATTGCTGCCGTCAACTATGGCATGAAAACCATATAGCCGCACTAGAAATAGCGCCAACTGACAACACCTTGACGAGCCCCAGATTATGTTCGACACCAAAGATACAGCAACCGGACTTGTGCTGGTGATAATATGAGCAGCGGATCAATTTACTCGTGGGTACATCTCCAGCTTCCACTCTGTCTCATCGAACACGAGTCCTTGGGCCCAACCCAACCCACTGGGACCCTGGCCATTTTGTGGCCGCCGTGCCACCAAGATGCCTACGATGACAAGAAGCTCAAACACCGGGAGCTTTCCTGATAAGTATCACGGCAGTCCGGGTCCAACTCGGCCCATCGGCTCCGTCGAGGTGCCCGGAGGTCATACTGGCTAACGAAAACTCGATATCTTCCGACCATTAGTACGCCGCCAACAACGAAGGCCAGGACTCGGTCGTATCTCCGCGATTTCAGGCCAATACCGGATTTAAACCCACAGTTTCACAAAGGGCAGAACGACCCCAGCGGGACCTGGGATTTTATATCCTGCATCCTGGATCATCGCGCTTGAACATAATATCGACTGCTGGAAGGGACCTGCTCGTTAATTTTGTGTCACACACCGTTCGGAGTCCGGATTATTATGAGGACGTGTACGGCACAACCACTGATCCGGGAGTCCCGATGATTGTGCGAAATTATGCTCTCTTGAGACAGCATTTGCCTTTTTCGTGCGTCAGCAGCCACCGGCCTTATAGGGCGGCGTTTCGGTAGTGAGTTGACGGAAATGATCCCGTCGGCCCGCCCATCGGATTTCTGGGATACGAGCACTGCGCATGGACGACTGACAAACTTGGAGTTTTTTTATAAAAAGAAAAAAAAAAAGGTTTGTGTCTTGATACCCGGTATACCTGCTGGAGGAAACACTACTGATGTTCTATGCTGATCGATCGGCTCTGCCAATAGGTATGCAAAATGTGAAGCATCATAACTCGATAACAGCATATTCATTGTTTCACTGCAACCACACCACCCCCCTTGTCAAACAGCAAGCTGCCCATGTTATACGGATTTTTGGGTACGATTCTTGCATGCAAGGGCGGTTTTAGCCCTGTGATAATAGCATGAAATCAAGCCTTTGGCGTTCGCTCCGGGTAAGTGGACTCTATACCGGATCGAAGAGATATATTTTCTTAACTTCCATCTTCTCTACCCTAAAAGTGTTGCTTCGACTATCGAAACAGATTCAAACAGTGTTTCTTGTTTTCTCATGGCGCAGTGGCTCGTTTGTGGCGTACTCCCGTCCTCGCGATGCCCGTTCTTCTCCGATGCTGAGACCCGCTGTCTGCGAAGCCGACTCCGGCACCGACGAGCACACCGGTAGTTTACAGTCAAAGCGCGTATCGCAGGTTTATATCAGTATGAGTTGTCGCTCGGCAACGGCCGCACTATTTCGGTGCTGGATTCGGTAACGAGACCGGGATGTCGGCGAAGGTCACGGCAGGCAGCAGTGACCAGACCCTGTCGGAACAGGGTCGGTCTATCTTTTTTTACCAGCAGCCAGCCACAATTTCGACGAAACAAGCCCACGCTGCGCTTGGTCGTCTGGGCCCTGCAGCTATAAAGAAACAAGCAATGGTACATACAGGGCCGGGTGCTCCGATGAACACCAGCTTCCGTTGCAACGTTGACTAGACAGAGCTCACAGCTCAAGGGCGGCTTCGAGAAGAGGGCACACAGTGTGTCATGAATGAGGACTGGGTTTTCACATAGTTAAGGCATTACCATTGGGGAGTTTCTCGCGGCTAGCTTCCACCGCTGCGTTTATTATACGAACCCGCCAGTCTAGTGGAAGAAAAGTGAGACGTTCAAGCTCGAGCAGTACCCGCGGGGTGACAGAGCGATACAACGTTAACAAACCCCGGAACCCGGTGAACTCCACACCGGGCGCGAGGATCTTTGTGGGGTTTCTTTATGACACTAGCGACGCCATATGGGAGGGGTATGGCATGTAGGTTAGTGGGATGGCACGGTGTTTTGGGCAACAGGTGCGTTTTCTGATTTGCTCCACGAGACGGATATCTGTACGACATCGTGATGGTGAGATATGCTCACGATACCCAACCGCCGGGATGGAACCGTGGCGTGTTCACACATCTCATAGCTGGGACTTGAGGTGGCATCAGGATATCAGATCTCATGATGTACAAGACAAACCAACAGCCCCAACGAAAATGGCTTGTGTCATTCTTAGCCAACATCGAGTCACACGACAGGGCCGGTCGACGAAATTTGGATGCTCTCGAAATGGAAACTGATGACGAGGAAAATAGTCCTATTGTTGTTGTTGGAAAGGAGTGAAGATTTGTAGAACACCACTTATGAGGATGGGGGGGTACTAGGTCACACCTGGCGAGATGAGACGAGGCACGAACCAAACTTATGGCTTATACAAGCACGGAGTGGTTCAAGATTATTCTAAATCATCAACCTGGGGGCACTCGGCTTGGACAAGTGCTTTATAGGTACTCGGGTTTTACATCTCGGCATGCCGGCTGTCGAGATGAGAAACAATGACGATGGATGACTAAGGTAGGAATGCAAATGCGACAGGCCTCGAAAAAAAAAACGTGGCACACATGCATCAAGCTGGATGAGGGGCCCCTGATAAGTCCGGTGGTGGCTTGAGATAAATCCGACCAATGCGACGGTAAGTATCGCTCGTCGGCACGAGGCGCAAGTGAGTAGTAATTTACATATATTTTTGACGTTTGTACAGGACGGAGATGTCCGCTCGAATGAGACGTTGTTGCTGTACTTACTTGTATGTGTGGGTGGTGTTTGAGAAATGCGGGGAGTTGTTTGTATAGATTGCCTGTTTTTGTATATGACTATGTGTGAGAGAGAGACGAAGAAAAGTGTTAGTTAGGTTGACCGCCTTCTTCTTGCAGTGATGGGTTGTTGTGGTCACAAGCAAGAATGCAAGCCAGGGTAGAGAGGCGTGCCTCATGTGCCGCGTGGAAGCAGGTGAGCATCATCAATCATCCCGCGATGGAAGGACGATTGAGAATGATGTTGTTGGGCCGTTGTTGGGGGCTGTTTAACTATCGATCATATGCCCGTTTCGTTTTGCTGTTTTTTTCCCAGGCTGAACGAGGTTGGGTAAGTTTGTATTCGTGGTGGTGGTGGTGGTGGTGGTTGACGGGAATGAGGAGGGGGGGTGGGGTGTGTCGGGTACATCTCCTCCCACATCCCTTCCCACATCCATCATCCCCCACGTGCAAAACCAACGACCCCCCTTTTTGTTGTCTGGTCATGTTGGAAAAACGGAACGGTTAAGTGAATAAATCATCCGCCTCTAGCGCGCGTTACCGCGCTCAAGGGGGGCTAAACAAACGCGCGAGATTATTGGAAAGAGGAGCAGTTACTTAGGTAGGTAGGTAGGAGGGGTGGATGAGCTTGTTATTGGATTGGCGTTTCTTTCTGGAATGATATGTTGTTGGTTTCTAGCTGCAGGTTACTGGCGCTTATGCTTGTTTCTTTTTTGCTGGGTGATGATGGACGAGTTGAGACAGCCCATACTTTTGGAATCAGAGGTGAGGCTGGGGCGGGTTGGGGGGGAAGGCTGCAATGGTGATTGGGGGGATTGTAAACCCACTGAAAGTCGCAAGGCAGGTGTGGGAGAGCCCCACTATAGAGAGGGCTGTTGAACCACTGAAGGTTCGCTGCACCGCGCCTGGATGCCCGTGGCTTGCTTCATCAACGGCAACGCCCGGAAAGGGAATCCAAACAAACACACACCACTTTGGCAGGAGAAACCGGGCCGTCTGACTGCGGCCAGTGAGCTATCAATTCACCGGGTTTGCACCACCAAGTGGACTTTTGTCATCGCTGCATGGAAGCTTTCAAGGGTCGCCAATCATCAACTACATACGACCGCCTTGCAGCAAGCAGCAAGCAAAAACGGGATATCAGGTTCACGACGACGGCGACAACAACTGAGTGCCACCACCGTAAGTAAACGAATACGGCCCAGCACACCACAGTCAGCGAAACTATTTTACATTTGTCCCTCGACCTTTTGTTCACAAACGGGGCCGAAGTTCAAGGGACTTTTGTGAATGGGCTACGCCACACGCGACCACACATTTCAAACCTTCCACGCCCTGACATCACACACCAAGGGACCGCAAACATTAACCCACCACCGCCTCTCCACGTTTTTCTTTGGAATCCATCCCGCCTCGTTTTTTTTTTTCCACACCTGGGTACCTGAATTGGGGTCACTGTTTGAGGCCGCAAAACCGCCCACGCCACCGGTCTGCTGGTAACCGCCCCCTCCCTCACCCGCACCACCACCACTACCACCACCACCACCACCACCACCACCACCACCACCATTACACCCCCCCCTTCGGCCGCAAACTCGGGCCGTCTTGGGGAAATTCTTACGATTTTATATCTTTTTGGGGTGTGAGCCCAGGGTACGTGGCACAGGCGCCTCCCGACCACGATCTTGGCCCGCAGCTTCTTCGATCTAGAAGCACGGATTGTGAAGTTGCCGTGTAGATCACAGAGAGAAACTTGGTGGCTTTGATATCGCCTGTTGCAAAAAAGATTGTTGAGCTGTTTGGGGGAAGAAGTTCGGTATTGAGTGAGAGAAAGAGAGAGAAAGAGTGGAGACCGGGCAGAATATCACGGCCTCTCCGAGAGCAAGGCGGAAGAGGGTCGGGAGACAGCTCAGGGATACCGGGGTTGACTTGAGGTTGAGAGGGGAAAAGGGAAAATTGCTTCTGGCCGCCGGCTGCCGTCGTGAATAATCCTGGCCCATGGCAGGTCTGGTAATGGCCTCTCCGTGGAGGCAGCAGCGTCGAAAGAGGATCTTTCAGTCTGTCTTCAGCAGTGAGGCGAGTGGCAGTACTGCGGGAGTTCAGTATCCAGAGCTGGGACAGGGGGCGTTCATCTCGCTGTTGGGGAGTGGTGTTGTTGGTGGTGGCAATAGCGGTGTTGACCCGTATCTTGCACCTTCGTCGTCAGCTACGCTAGGACATACTTCACCCTCACCACCACCGTTAGCTCAGCCACAGCATGCATATGTCTCAAAGAATGAGCACCAAAGGACGTATGACCAAGCCTGGCAGATTGTAACTGCCAGAGTAGCTTTGCCGGCGAGCGCTACTGGACCAGTTCCGGGGAGTGGTTCCCCCGGCTTATCAGCTCAGTCTTCACCCGGTGCACCTCAACCACCGCCGCCGTCACGGCAGAGAAGAACAAATAATGCAAACGATGATAAGCAGTTTCTGCAGTGTTTGTCTCTGCTGGCGAACGTCGAGGCTGTGCTGCCGGAGGCGAGAGAAAGGAGAGACGTGATAGGGTGGTACGTGAGCCAGGTGAGGGCGCATTTTGCTACGTGGGTGGTGCCTCTTTTGGCTGGGGGTTCGGGCACTGCTGCTGCTGGGGGTGCGATGGCTGGTGGTGAGGGTCAGGGAGCAGTCACCACCGCACGACGCCACCACCAAAGGAATAAGCATTCGGTTGATTCTGTCACTGCTGCTGGTGGCGGAGGTGATGGCAACAGAGATGACAGAGGAGGAGGTAGCCAATATGATCGCCACATGGTGGTGGTGATGAGCATGATCAAGACGCTGGAGGGGGCGTTGGGGATGTACTTTCAGGGGCTGAATCTGTTGCTGGAGGGGTTGAGTCAGGTTCAGCAGTCTGGGGGGCAGGATAACAGCTCGTTTGGGATGAGGTTTAGAAGGGATATCCATGCGCTGATTGCGAATTCTGCCTCGCAAGGTGGGGTGATGGGGAGTGTGAAGGTGGTTTTGACGAAATTGGCTGGAGTGATATTGGGTGTTGAGGAGTTGGTGACTAGTCCGGGGAATGAGAGAGGCCCTTGGGGAGGGCCACCGGCTATTCCTGCGGATGGTGACTTGAAGGTTTTGGCGGCGAGGAGGAGATTGGCCGAGTTGGTGAAGCAGTTACATAATGTTGGGCTGACGGGGGAGAAGTTCGAGGTGCTGTTTGCCGAGGTGGTGAATAACATGATGGCGAGGTTTGTGAAGGGGGCTTTTTCTGGGGTTTGGGGGGTGAGTGATGCCGACGGTGAGAATGTGTTTGGGGTTGCTGGGACGGTGGTGGCTAGTAGTGTGTTTACCACTTCTAAGGGGGTGGGAGGGGAGTCTACGGTGCCGGCTGCTACTTCGGCTTGCATCAGGTCGCTTAAGGACTGGATTGAGAACCGGTATGCGCAGTTGAATGTGCAGGTTTTGTCGTGGATCAACGCTACGCCGATGTCGCTGGCGGACCACAAGACGTGCCAGTCTTTGGCGCTGGGCCGGCTGGCTGCGTTGCGTATTCAGGAGCTGTTTGACATTGTTCTTGCTTGGCCGGATGCAAAGGGTGCGCTGGAGGATTTGAAGGCTACTATCACGACTACTGCTCGGAGGAAGCTGCTGACAGCAAACTTTTCAAAGGCATTGGAGCAAAGGCTGTTGCATCCCGGGAGTAGTACACTGGAGATCTTGCAGACCTATATCCACATTATCAAGACCTTTCATGCGCTCGATCACAGCAAGGTGCTGCTGGGGAACATTGAGCCGAGCTTGCAACTGTATCTCGTCCAGCGCGAGGATTCGGTACGCGTGGTCGTGGCCGGCCTTCTCGCCAGCAATGAGGAAATTGAGGCTGCGACAAAGGTTCAAGAGGTTGACGAGCAAGATCGACTACAAGGAGCAGCTGGTGGTCCGGAAGCTGCCGCCGCCGATATCCGCAGAAGAGAGATCAAGGCTCAGGCTTATGCAACGCCAGGTGCTGCTGCCACGGCGACATACAAAACGCCGACCACACGCAGCAGGCAGAGGAGGGATATCAACCCATCGACGCCTGCCCCAGCTGGCCCAAGTGGGCGAGCCTGGGATAGGCCACCAATCCAGAGGAACGAACCTTTGCCGTCTCGCGCGAAAAAGGTCAACAAGTTGGTTGAGCTCGCCAAGCTCCTGAACGAATCAGCCTCCGTCCGTCGCGCCGCTGCCGGGGCTGAAGAAGATCATGAACTCGACTGGAATGACCTCAACTGGGTCCCCGACCCCGTCGATGCAGGTGCCAACTACAAACGTCCCAAGTCAGAGGATGTTATTGGTACCTTGATCTCCGCCTTGGGAGCAGAGGACGTCTTCATCAATGAATTCACTGCGGTCATTGCCGAGCGTTTATTGGGAGAACCCAAATCTTTTGAACAGGAGATGCGGGTGCTGAATCTTCTCAAGCGACGCTTTGGAGACGCGGCGCTGCAGAACTGCGACGTGATGATCAGAGACATACAAGAGTCGAGGAAGTTGAATTCTAGGATCCGAAAGTGGGAGTTCCACCCACACCTACCAGAGTCGAACATACCCGGACAGCCATTGCTGGTGACACCAGGCAACAGGGGCAGAGGTGTTGCCACTCCTCAGCCCCAAACAAAAGAGAAGGAAAAGGAACAGAAAGACCCGGAATACCATGCCCGTATCCTGTCTCGTCTGTATTGGCCTCCCCTTGAAAGAGAGCACTTCCTTCTTCCGGCCCCTATCGTGGAGCTACAAGAGAGATATGCAAAGGGATACGAGAGTCTAAAGTTGAACAGGAAACTCACCTGGCTCAATCAACTCGGTCAAACCCGGGTCGAGCTCGAACTGGAGGACAGAACGGTGACGGTCGATTGTGATACTGTTCAGGCGACAGTGATTCACGCGTTCCAATCACCAGATTCTTCCTCATCTCCCGTCAAAAAGGCCGTCGATGATCTGTATCTAGAACTCCAGCTCGACGAAGATCTCATTGCCGCTGCGTGTGAATTCTGGACCAGGAAAAAGGTTCTCAGGAAGGTTGGCATGGCTGATGGGGGCGAGTTTGTGGTTATGGAGAGGCTGTCTGACGAGACCGCAGCTGCTCAGCCGGCAGAGACAGGCAAGGCTAAGGGCAAGGGTAAAGAAAAGGAGGAGGGAGCGGTGCTGGCGCCAAAGGAGGATGCGGCCAAGAGGTTGACGACCAAGGAGAAGGAGAGGAGGGAGGTGTATTGGCGGTATATCCAGGGCATGCTGACGAATTCGAGCGTGAGCATGCCGCTGGGGCAGATGGCCATGATGATGGGGGTGCTGGTTGTGGGGGGTTTCCAGTGGAGTAAGGAGGAGCTGCAGGAGTTCTTGGGGGAGAAGGTTGGGGAGGGGGCGCTGGAGGTGGTGAGTGGGGGGAAGTATAAGTTGGTGAGGAAGTGAGAGGTAGTGTGCGGGGAGGGGGGCACCAGTGATTATGGGAAACTTACCCAGGTAGTGTAATAGACAGCTTGATAAATGGGAAGTATACCTAGTTTAAAACGGGGCAGAGTAATACAGAAGTCAGCAAGGTGATGCATAAAGTACTTTTATAGTTGTCATCTCACTAGGTTCTTTGACAAAAAGCAGTGTTTGTGCTGCTGAGATTTTCAACACCAAGAGCCATGACCCCCAAGTCGACAACAAGATTATGTCTTTTGACTAACTGAGTCGGGTATCTCCAATTACTCTATAAGTTCTCTTCGCCGCTGTAATGATTCGCCGTGGGTATGCACTCCTTGGAATTCAACCATATATACTCCCATCCGCTCCCCGAATATCAAACGAAACCACCTCTAGCAAACCACCACCACCCCATCCCCACCGTCACCACCGTCCCCAAAAACACCGCGCCCTCCTTGGTACTCCAAACCAACGCCAGCATCCCCACAATCAGCTCCTTTCTGCGCGCCTTTTGCCTCCGTTCCCAAGACCAAACATCGATATTAACCGGCAACTCCTTCCTCCTTGCCGCTGCCTCCGCTAACTCCGGCGTCTCCCCCCTTTCCTTCACAGTCCTTTCTTGTGCCCTAGCCGCCCCCGTCAACGGCACCCTCACCCTCAAAAACACCGCCCGATGGTCAGAACTCTCCACCACGGGCAAACTGTCATACCGCACCGTCTCAACCCCCGCTTCGTGCCCCTCCGCAGCCGAGTATAGCACCCGGTCCGTCCACGCCGGCCAGCGATGACTCGCGAATTTCCATGGCACCTCCTTCACCCCGTTGACGGTGCTCCCTTGTCTCACGCTCTCTTCATTCTCTGCCCCCGTCGGGTCGGTCAAGACATTGTATTTGTACGTCGGGCCGAATCCCACCTCCGCCTCGCTCATACCATGGAAAGTTCGGCCGGCGAGGCGTTCCTGAGTTAGCTGGTCCCTCTCAAAAAAGGTGCTGTAATGGTGTTCTGACGAGGGGTCAAACGACGGGAACCGAGACCCTGGCGGGGGAGTAGTCGAGCTGATCCTGTAGTTGAGATCCCCGGCAACAAACAAATGAGAGTCAGGTTTAAAGATACTCATCTCCTGCAGCTTTGCCCGCTGCTCTTTGGTCAAATTCGGCATCCCCTCCTCCTCCTCCTCCTCTTCGGCATCAGACGTTGACAAAATCAGCGGCGCACCCTCCTCATCCTCCTCCGAGCTATCCACAAAACCCCCCGTCCCCCTCTCCAACCCCGGGGCTGACCTCTCCCCAGCACCCGACCACCTATCCCCACGCACCTTTGGTCCCCCCTCCCCCGGCGGTAGCACCACCCCCCTCGGATCCTCAAACGTCAACCCCGACACAATCCCCCCCCAGTTCTTATTCCTCTTCTTCAAATTCCACTCCATCGCCGCAAGATGCGTAGCCACAAACGTAAACTCGGTCCCGTCCGCTGCATACGCCACCCTCACCCCAACAGCACCTTTATTCCCCATATCCGCCGCCCCAAACCCCACCTCCCCCTCTCGCATCCCCCCCAAATCAAGCCACTCCGGACGCAGCGAAAACACCAACAGCGCCGTCATGCCCACATTCTTCGCCTTGACCAGCGTGTACTTCTCCCCAGTTTGCTCCACCGCAAGGTTCAGCGCGTCGCCGAAAGCGGCGTAATACGGCCCGAGGAACCACTCCCCGAGAAAGGAATACGACAATGGTGCGATTTCCTGCAGCGACCTTTTGGAGGGTTAGTTCAGATGGAAAAAAAGATGGGATGATAAGAGGGGAAAAAAGAAACGTACATGACTACCACCTCTGGCAATGCCCCGCCTCCATCTTTCTCCAGCGCACCCCTCAGATGCGCCCCGAAAACGGGCACGTCGATGAGGTTTTTTGCGCAGTTGAACGTGAGCAGAAGCAATTCCACCGTTTGTGAGATTTTCATTGTGCTGGTGGTGGTGACGTCAATGTCAATGCCAATGTCAGCCGTGGACCGGAGCGTGTTGTCCCTCTCTGACGATGGACTGCCCATTGTCAAATCCTCAGTAGCAACTTTGTTATGAAACAAAAAAAAAATCTCCGAATTCAGGCTGTTCAAAAAATTCTAGGGGATGAATTGTGATGTCTGTCGTACGAGGCAAAATAGGTAAGGTACTGTGGTCTTCGGCCTAAAATGAACAAATGACAAAGCAGCTCTCGCTCCCGACGCTACCAAGCTGAAAAACTGGTCTAAAGAAGAAGATCCTCCAAGGTAGAATACAAAGAACAAGGCCTCAGGTATCATCGTCCTCCCCCCTTCCCCTTTCTTATATACTCGATTTTCTTTGCCTGCCCAACGCCCCCCTCGGCACCTAGCCAAGTTCCCCCAATACGCTTACCGTGGATTATCTCTGCGTACGGACTCGGCTGCTCCCCGCCAAGCATCACTCAGTCGATGACTGCGTATCTGCGTGCCTGCACCGTGTGACATTCACACAGCCTCCTGACACCGACTTTTCCATGCAGCACACGAAAGAGGCTGAGCCACCCGCTTCAGTTCAATGGTCGTTTTGCGAACAATCACCTGCTTAAAACCGGCATTTCAAATGTGACATCACTCATAGTAAAACAAACAAATCACTCACTGTAACTCAAACCAATACAAAGCCTAATAGCAAAACAAGACATAAATTTATGAAAACTACCTGCTGCCATGCATTTGCCTGCCGTCCCCAGTTCAGTCATGAGTGCGAGTCGCCGTTCCAAATCCGGAACCCGGCGCAGCTTGGCTCCACTTCCCGTCCGGCCTCCCCGACTATGTCCACGGGATTCTTAAAGGTTCACGGAGATGGCACAGTATCAGCTAGCGGGTGAGACCCGTTTCCAGGACGGACAACCGCCTTTCCAGTCCTTTTCTCTCCGAGTCTCGTCACCAGCACTGCCTGTCCCGTCCCAATCCGTATTCAACCTCCACCAAAGCCATCTCCTTGTCATAGCCTTCTCGACTCAAACCTCTCTGCCAAGCAATGTGCAATGACATGCCTCCGGGTCTCGAGCTCGGCAGACACGCATCCAGTATCAAATTACCGTCGAAAACGGGAATACCAAATGCATAAAAGTTCTGCTTGGCCAGATCCCTTCGCCGTCCTGCCATCAGAATCAAGAAACGCTTCATCCCCTAACCTCCCCACAAGCGGTTCCCGATGCGATGAAGTGCAAGCGACGTAAAAGGCATCAAAGAAAAGAAAACAGCAAGACAAACAGGAAAATGAAAAGCCCGAGTGCGGTAGTCGGTGTCGAAAATGGTGTGCTTTGTGGTGTCAATCTGATATTGTGGACCCGGAAACCAGCTGCTCGGAACTGTCGACAAACAAGCAGTCTTCCCCAAGTCAACCATTGCAGCCAAGTGGCGCAACATTATGTTGATCTTGTCCGCCGGCAGCCAACCGTCTCCCAAGATTCGACACCCCGAGCAAGTCAGAGTGCCGGGCATGCCGTTCGTCCGATCAGTTTAGTCAGTCAGAATCCTCCCCAAGCACCTAGCCATGGGCCAAGTAACTTGCGAGAACACTCCTGAATAAACAGTCATCCGAGCCAGAAGGAAAGAGGGTCATAACCGATGAGATGTCGAAGAACGAAAAAAAAAAAAAAAAACGCGATCCGTAAAACTGGGTGCTGAGCGTGTATCTGCTATCGATGCTGATCCGCTCCCGGCAGAGCACGCAAATGTGCTCTGCCGTAGAAATCAAGGACAATTCACAGTGGGGGCCGCAGGTCGGCCATAACCCACACACAATCGATGAGAATCCACTAATGCTACAACCCAAGGGAGAGAGGGGTCCGAGTTGAAAATGTCAATGCCAGGCTGGGTTGTTGCTTCACTCCATGGGGCGGTACTGTTTCGAAGCGTATCCCGTGCCAGCGCCTTGACCTTTAGCGGCCGAGCGCAGCCTATTTATCGCAAACTGATTGTCAGCACTCCATGTCAGCATTGTCCCTCCGGCCAGCGTTGACGAGCACACCAAACTCGAAGGAAATATGATTCCTTACTAGGAATGCTTTTGGGCTGTAACTCACATCCTGTCGCTTCCTCCGACGGCACGGTTGGTCTCGGGAGTCTCGCCGACCTTTCTGGTTCCACGGGGCGCGGTGGGCTGGCTCTCCTTACGGGCGGCCGCAGTGTTGTCCTTGGATTCGGCCGCGGCCTGACCGGGCTGGTTGGCAGCCTGCTGGATGGCCTGGGCATTCTTCTGATACTTGTACACAGTCCAGTCAAAGACATAGTCGTACTGGAAGCCCTCGCGAACAAAGAGATCGCGGAAGATCTTGCGGAGGTAGCTATAGTCCGGCTTGTCGTCGAAGCGGAGCGACCGAGTGTAGTTGAGGTAGATGGCAAACTCATTGGGGAATCCACGGCACAAGACGTCGGTGGGGGTGGTCATCTTCTTCTCCATGATGCGGTCATACTTCTGCTTCTTGGTAGCAGCCTTGAGTCCCTGCCAGGGGAGGGAACCACGGCAGAAGTAGAGCATGACATAACCGAGAGACTCCATGTCATCGCGGCGGGACTGCTCGACACCCAAATGAGTGTTGATCGAGGCATAGCGAGCGGTACCCGTCAAGTTCTTGTTCTCTCTGTAGGGAATGTGGAAGTGCGTCTTGGGATCGCGGTACTTCTTGGCCAAACCGAAATCGATCACGTTGACCTGGTTGCCACGCTTACCAATACCCATGAGGAAGTTGTCCGGCTTGATATCACGGTGGATGAAGGACTTGGCGTGAATGTACTCGATCCGGGAGATCAACTGGTCCGCCAGCAGCAGGACCGTCTTGAGGGAGAATTTGCGGTTGCAGAAGTTGAAGAGATCCTCGAGCGAGGGGCCGAGGAGATCCAGAACCATGGCATTGTAATCGCATTCTGTACCGAACCATCTGACGAAGGGAATGCCGACACCACCGGCAAGGGACTTGTAGACGCGGGCCTCATATTCCAGCTGGGGATGCTTGGCCTTGACGCTTTCGAGCTTGATGGCAATCTCCTCGCCAGAGATGATGTTGGTGCCGAGGTAGATATCGCCGAAGGAACCGGAACCGATCTTGCGACCGATGCGGTACTTGTTACCGACGCGGAGATCCTATGCAAAATTGTGAGCCGAGGTTCCGTATGACAACTGTTGATGTTGAATCGCTCCGGTCGGTGTGCGTCAGGCCATCATCCAATGGCGAGACACAACCCCACCGCTCAAGTCGATTCCGAATGTGCAGAGTCAAGGAAGTGATGCGTACCATGGTAGTCATGCTGTTGGTTGTCATGTGTTGCCGTGCTCGTGAGGCTCAGTTGTAGTCGACGGTAGAAAAAGAGATGTCGTCGGACGTTGCGGTATGCTGTTGTTTAAATGGAGCTGGTTAGCCTTTTGCTTAGGCGTTTCAAGGTTTCAAGGTCTAAGCCTAGGGTGGAATCGGATGAGGGAAAATTTGGGCACAGGCGGTGTAGTAGTCAAGAGTAGGGACCAAAGACTTTCAGCCAGTGCAACCAAGGCTTTTTCGATGCAGTGGGCAGATGCGTGATGACGGTGAGTCTCGCCTCGGAATGAGGGCAAGGAAAAACGCGGACAGCGTCGCTCACTTCCCGCCAAGAACTCGGGACCGGAACTGAGCCCTTTTTAGGGGCCCGCGAGCCGCTCGTGACGGGAAAAGCGAAGCAAAAAAAAACTGTTGAATCCACTCACCTGTTGATATCCGCGGGGGCTCTGAGGATGTCGCGGTTGGTCGGGGTCGATGTCGACGAGTTGCTGAGTTGTCGAATGGATAAAGAGAGGGGGAGGATTTCCTGCTTCCGACCGTGGAGGGTTGGAAGGGTGGCAAGGGAAGAATCAGGCCTGTTGAATGGGGCGGTCTGTTAATTATTGGCCGGTCCAAATACAATGGAACAGCGTAAAAGAAAAACAAGACACGACAATAACAAACAAGGGCGCAGGGAAAATAAAAGGGGAAGGAAGGCTCTTACCCTCAAAATAGCCCTTCTGCGCTATTGCTGTCAAAGGCGGGAGACGGTGACGATATTTGGGAAAGGAAGAGGGCAGGAGGAGCGAGAGGGAGAAAGTGTTGGTGCTGGAGACCTGAAAGACCTGGGCCAACCTGACAGGCTGACTAGCGAGGTCCAAGCTGGGGCGGGCTCGGTGTCCGCCCCCTGTATTGGACGAGAGGTGGGCAGGTTCTCCAGTTGCTGGCCTCGCCCCGACCAGACGCATGGACCGCACAGTGCGAGCTGCGGGCATGGCGACACCGAAGTTCTGGTGTCTTGTTGGAGGAGGCGGCTTGGAGCTCAGCAGTCAGGCACAGCCAGCAAGCAGCCCAATCCGGCTTCGTGTCTTTGTTGACAACATGGTCACTGAATCCCACATTTGAGCAATAACACACACATCCCATCATTGGGCTCGCTGGGGCTGTCATGGGGCATTGGCGCTGGCTTGTGTCGCCTTCTGGTAGGCGGGCAGCTGTTCATTGCAGGCAGCTGCCACCAACTACAGGCAGTCCCTGGCAGTGCCCGACACACAGTGCAGGAAATGCACTTTTGCACGGGAAAGTGGGATTACCCAAACTTGGAATTTCCTGCCTGCCCGCCTTTTCCACTCATGCTGATGACTTCCACACTTCCAAGCAGAGAGATCATGTGCTTTTTTTTCCTGCGGAGGTGAAGTCCCGGCAGTTTGGATCAAACAATTGCTCCTTCCCACCGACCGAGCGAACGCCTTTTCGGAAATGGAAGTCTTGGAAATCGCTTTTCACCTACCTATCAGAAAGCCGCCCAAAGCCCGCAGCGGCACTATCGACCACCAGCGCTTATTAAATCGGTATGAATACACATGTAGACCCGCACTCCATTTCGATGCGTCTCGACCTTCCTCTTCTCAACATAGAGCTATACACCAAGAACGGAATCACTGCAACAGGTCAGCCGAAGCTCCGTACTCACACTGTATTTCGGCTTTTGCGAGCTGTGGGAATGGATACATCCGAGGGCGTAGGGCGTGAGCAAGGCAAGGGGCGGGGGGGGTAAGTCTCCAAAATATACGATTGGTCGATGAAAAAAAAGGCATCCAGAGGCATCCAGAGGCAACATTTAAAAATCCGGAAAAAGGCAAGACTTGACATACTCTAGATCGCCGTTGTCAGATCCAGGACACATACCTACGGTAGATTTTACGGCCCGCGCTGATGCGCCGATGCCCGCGTCGTCTTGATTCAAGGGTTACTCCGTACGCCCTTTTGGACGACTTGATGAGGGGAAAGCCTTGTTTCCCCTCGCTCAGACTAGGACCGCGACCCACACTTGACAGCATCCCAATGATTCAGATGACCTTTTTTTATAGTGGTGATACGGGCGTATTCGCCCTATCACCGCTCATTTGTTGATAACACGACGGGGTGAGTTGTTTCTCCACGTTTGCCTGCATGGTTCTGGTTTCTGTTATTGAGCCCGTCCATGCAAGTCATCAACACGGGACCACGAGCCGGCATCTCGACGAAACAAAGACCTGATTCGGCCAGACTCCCTTTCAATGAGTCTCTAGTAGTTTGACACCACAGGACGATCGATTCAAGCCGATGCTTGACCGGGAGTTCGATCTAAAATCTACCGTTTTGGTCCGCGGCCTGGAGTTGCCCGGGTTCAGCCGTCGTAAGAACTCCTGTTCCTGGTGAACATTCATAAGCAGTGTGATTCCCAAAATAGAAATCAAACCTTGGGGGCCAGCCATGCCAATCATTTACTTATTAAGTCAAGGTGTGGCCGCCTTTTTCCTTGTTGCCTTTCCATGCTAGAACACCATATTATTCTTTCGCCACGAGCCGCTCACGTGCGTAAGTCTGGTGTGAGACAGTGTGTGTGTTGTGCTCTCTAATACGCTTCTGGTATACGACCAGCGGAGAAGGCTGGCCAGTCCACGATTGACTCGTAGGCAGCCGTTCATGTAGTACAGTCCGTGGGTGAGCAGCTCTGGAATCTCGATATAGGCTACTCCCACAGACCAAGCAACCGCAATCACTCAGTTTTCCGAGATAGCCGGGTCCGGTGTTGGTACTACAATCAGCATCAAGATCGGGGAATAGACTCGATGTTACACAGAGATACATCCGAGCAGCGCTGGGTGCCAACATCGGATTTATCCACCCGGTGTTCAGCCAGGAGATATGAGTGAGGCAAAGTCAAATGTCGACAGGGTGGTGCTTGTCAAAGACTCAGAGTCAGGTAGGTGGGACGTGATATGTCTCTTGGGAGTCTCATTCCAAATTTTCAGCTGTTGTGCTCAGAGTTAGGTAGATAATATCCATGTCTTCTTGTCGTTCTGAGCTATCTACGCTCTTGCTCGAACTGATAGCGTCTCGTTCACAAGTCGACCAGGACCGGCTATACAGGTAAGGCACTGTCGAATATCTACGATTCTCATTATTCTCACCTCAGAGGGGCCAGCAATGCTGCATTGGGCATCATCAGACAGCTCATAGTTTGGACTTCACCTCTTATACTACCCGCTCTCGTTGGGCATCTGATAAACTGATATCTCACAACTCAATGTCGGAATCATATTATCGCGTTCTCTAGATGATGCCTTGATCTTACGTTACTTGGGGTAAACTATGGTTAGGAGGAAAATGAAGAGCTGAGGAGCTGAAGAACATGCAGTTGTCGCCTTATACACCCAACCAGTCCAGTGAATGTGCATCGCTCAAAAGTTAATGGGAAATCTTAAGTGATATTTTCAACTTTAGGGTGTGATCGGCACCCAGTTTTCTTCCTAACTAAATTAAAAAAATTAAGCTACGCTTAGGCCACCTTTAGACCAGAAAGCTCTATTATTAAGGCCTTTTATTAAGTAGGTTAATTTAATTAGATAATTGGTTTATTTAATATTACTTAAAGACTAAATATATTACTGGATCGGCCGAAGTACTTTCCCGACTTTAAAATTAAATAATTATAAGTTAAATTCCTATATAAATTTATTCTTTTAAAAACTTCGAAAATAACGGAAATATAACTATAATATTTAAACGTTTAAACTTTAAATTAAACATATATTTTTTATAATTTTTTATTATTAATTTAATAAAATAGTAAATTTTCGTTTAATTAAATACTTCGAAGTATAGAAGTTAAATAAATATAAGATTTTATTATTCGAATAGTACTTAAGGAGGTGGTTAAATTAAGACCAATATATGTTTATATAAGATTAAATCCATTTAGTTAGTTAATTTAGTAATGAAAAGATTTAGCGTTTACCGATTGTACGGTTAAACATTAGCTATTTATTTAAATTTAGGAGCCGCCGATCACACCCTTACTTAATAATATGAACACGACAAGAGTTAACACGTTGATTTGATTTCGGGCAGCAGGAGAAATAACCAAATCGTAACATACCCAGCAAGAGGCATTAGCCACGTGTATAAGTGATTGGAAACCGTGAGTGGCAACTAACCAGCCTTTGTCACCGCCCGTTCCACAAGCTATTGGCTTCATATCGCACACGGTACTCTCAGCCGAAGACTGGCGATATCGGTATTCAGGGTCCATGGAGTTGTGGATTTTGATGGACGATTTCGGAAGGTGGGGCACAGCCCGCAAGCGGCATGAAAAGGGAAAGCCCCTTTTATGCAGGCGCGGACAAGGGGGCGGTAAATTGTGGAATTGTGTCGATAATAAGACTTGGCAGTTAATCACCACCCCGGATCCAGGGTCTCTCGATCCCGTCTACCGCCGTGCCCGCTCCCCCCTTTGCCCGGCTGATGTTGCATCTTCAGGGTTTAACCTGCAGCAGGAGCGATCTCGATTTGATTATCTCAAGAGTGAAGAGGTTTGGGTAGGGGAAAAAGCAAGTGTGAGAGTTGGCGATGTCTGAGATGGGGACGAAGCCTGGGCTCGCAAGCAGCTCACCGTTGTGGCTTCCTATTGGCGACATTGGACCTGTCTCGGCCGTCGACTTTGCGGGGAAGAAGGAAATCTCACGAACTGCTGCATGGTGCGCAACCGTGGTGATGAAGCTGTGTGGCAGTCAGTAGCTCAGCCAGAGGGAGGGTTGAGAAATGACGCATGTGCGGCCGAAGCGGCACCACCAAGTGAGCTGGTTGGCAGATAACATACAGCGTAGCTGTCGTTGAAGTCCGTGATCTGATCACTACCTTATCTTCACTTCTCGGCTCCGTAGCCGACGGGAGAAGCAAACACCCGGCAGCCGGCAGGACCATATTCTCTCATGATCAGGCCGTTGCCGGCCAATACACCATGGTGAAGTGGTCTCCCTTGTCGTCAACTCCAACTGCCCAGACCCGGGATATTGTTTGAGTGGAATAGGACGGCCGTTAGGAACGTGACAGATAGTACGGTACGGCGCGTTTGCTGTCTGGCTTTCGCAATGTGTTTCTTTTCAACAATTTCCAGTTAGCAAACAAACACTGCCGAGGGGGTGTTCATTTCTCAAGGGTTTTGGTGGCTGATCTGGATGCGACACGAGTGGAGAAACGATGGGCCAAGGATAAAAAGCGTTGTTCGCGATTGCTGCCCCCCAGGAACGGACCCCAGACGCCGAGACGGAGAGCTTTGGTGGTTCCATAACTTTTTATTAACGTGACCGCCCAAGGAGGAGTCAGGGTCAAAGTGATCCAACATCTCCTCCCCCCATCCCTTTCCATCCTCAACAATTGGACAAAGAGAGGAAGAGCATCTGTTTTTGTCGCAGTATTCCTTATTTACTTGGATTTGGAATATACTTTTGCCAAACACACAACACCTAGGCACCCATTCCTCAGCCAGGTGTCCTTCTCACACTCTCTCTCTCTCACCACGTACCTGCGCAATTGTTTGCAGATTCCCGCCGCACCTACCTTTGCCCCGAATCTCCACCTCAACCCGTGTGTGCGATCCACAGCATCTCCAGCTACCACAGGGCGCGAAGACTGCAGCTTGTTTCGCGACAGTTTGGAAGGCGTCAGTTTCGACTTGGACTTGAGAAGACCATCCCCGAGCTCTCCTTTTATTAGTTTCAAGGTGCAGCCGCGTGTTTGGTGAACTGGTGACGACGATCTCCTAACTGGAATCCACCAAGACCCATCCTCCTTCGCGAACCCCGTCCGCCGCCAGTCACCCGCCTCCTGTCTCAACAATTCCAAACCTTGGCCTGTGATTTCCCCTTGCCGTGTCGCAAGGTCAATCACATTCGAACGTCTTCCCCAAATCAACTCGTGACGGCGGTGACCACAGCTGGAGGTTTTCGCGCGCGTACCTGCCGTCAAGCGTGGTTTTAGATCGCCCAGGCTACCCTACGTCAGGGGCTTCACCTTGCCAGCTGCAGACAGGCGCGATATTGCCGGTTGGACGTCCACCTACACCGGACAAGGCAAAGCAAAAGGCTCACAACCAAGGCCCAATTGATTGCGAAACCGACGTTGCATCACGTAGTGAATTATTTCTTCGCGGCAGCTCACATCCCAATACCCGCCGCCAACTCGAGCACAGCGTGTGCAATCGACCACCCCCTTTCATCCATCGACCATCGACCAAGACGAGCTCGAACCGCCGACCTCTGCGTCTATCTGTCGCTGTTGTGTGATCCCGGAAAACCTGCTCCGACCGTCGACTTGCTAGCTCCAGTGTTAGCAGAAAGAGAAAGAGCAGGAAAATAGCTACCAGTAGGACTGTCCAGGGAGCATTGAAACAGAGCCGGGCCCGGGGCCCCACGAACGACCATCTCTTTTAACAAGAAACTCGGCATAAACGGCTGGCCAAACTCGACTTCTTATCTCTGGTGACGGACAACTGGTATGACGCTACCTTGGCTCCAGGCAAAGGAATTCAGACGTGCCAGACATTTTGACACGGTGCCACAGGGAAGAAAAAAACAAGCAGCACGAAAACCCGACATCCGCCCAGGCCGCCTCTCGGAGCGTCCACGGTAACCACAATCACACAGACATCACATCGTGCATCGTGTCCTATCGCATCTTCGCATTCACCGACTCTCGCCTTGTCGTGCCCATCATGGCGACCCAACCAGATCAGCAAGGTGAGTCGAGCGCTTGGCCCCTGCACATGCTACCTTGCCTCCCACCCCTTGGGGATCTCCCCAAACCCCAAACACGCGGCCGTCGAGTGTGACTGGTGCGTGGGCCTGAAAAACATGGGACAGACTTGCGCAGAACGTGTGCCCACTTCCCAGTTTTCGTCGATGTTGGCGTCTGGGCATTTTCTATCGGTTCGCTCTGCCGTCGAGCCTGCTGTGTCATGTAAAGGAGATTGGTGTTTCATGTCCCTCTCACACTCGTCATTTGCATGCATGGTGCCGCCGGGCCCGATCCACCATCTTTTCCTGCTTGCAACCTGCCCGGCTGATGATTTACTGACGTGCTGTCCCTACCTTTAGATCAACAGTTTGATCGGTTGTTCCTCAACCTTCCCTCCAACAACCCTTTCCGCAATCGCGCTGCGTCGCCTGCTCAACAAAGTCCCACCTCCCCCTTCGACGACCCTCCTCCACGTCCTCTCTCGCGCAACCCTTTTCTGGATCCCACTATTGCCAATAGGGCAAGCAACCCAAACATCCGATCCGTTTCCGACAACATGTCGTCATTTGACAAGCGCCCGTCGCTCACGGCCGAAGAAATATTCGTAGGTTTCTCGTCATTTAATGCTTCCGATCGAGAACGTGACGGAATTGGTTATTGACGCCGCACGCACCTGCAGGGTTCTTTGACACTCGAGGATTCTGGCTCGTCTGCGCCACCGAAAAACGATGCCCCGAGACCTCCCGTGGGCCGCCGCGGTCCTCCGCCGCCGGGACGGGAGAACGTGCCGAATGCTAGCCGCAGTGGGCCAGGGCCCAATCACCGCCCTACTCGATCTCAGGAGGAGGCGATGCGTGCCGGCCGGAAGCAGTCAAACGCCGAGTTGTTGATCCCCATCGACCAGCCCCGCTCCCCTCAGAGACAGCGCCAGGATCAGCGAAGACCCCGTAGAAACTCTGACTCCTCCATCGTGGGTGCCGATAAGATCATGACCGAGGAGGAGAAGAAGGCCCGCGAACAGAGACGCCGTGAGCGTCGGCAACGTGAGGGTGGCGGCAAGGATAGGAAAGCCCCCAGCCGCAAGCTTGACATCATCGACCAACTGGACGCCACTAGTATCTATGGAACTGGAAGTACGTGGCCCTTGTTGTGTTGTCTGCAGTGGTATTGATTCTAACCCCTTTCACAGTTTTCCATCACGACGGGCCTTTCGATGCCCTGAACCCTCACCGGAACCGCACTGGGAGCCGGCGTGCACCCATGCAAGCCTTCCCTGAAGGTTCTTTGAACAACACGCTCGGTGGCGCTGGTCCTTTGAACACCCGTCCCGATCATTCGACTTTCTTGGGTAGACACGATGACGAGGCTTACAGCGAGTGGTCCAAGAGCGCCAAGGATAAAAACGGCGGTCCGATTTTGAGCAGCAAGGGTGAGGTACCCATGTTTGACCCTCTCAGCCGCGGCAACATTCTTCATGGCGATGAATCCCTTGGACTTGGCACATCAACCTTCTTGGAGGGCGCCCCGGCTGCCCGTACAGCGATTCAAAAGCGCGAGGAGGAGCGAGCTCAAGAGGCTGTGGCAGAAGGACTCCAGCGCAAGAAGTCTCTCGCTCATCGTATCCGCAACATTAACCGTCAACCCCGCGATTTCCAATCTTCTGGCAGAGCCACCAATCCAGAAGGTAGCTATGGATCTCGCCGTTCCCCCTCGGAGGGCGGTCCTGCCTCCGCTGGTGCTAACGGAGAGCGCAATCCATTCTTCAACGAATACGGCCAAGGCAGGGGCGAGGAGGGTTTCAGCGTGCGCAAGGAATCCAACGCTGGACCCAAGTCTCCCGGCAGCCCCGGATATGGCCTCGAGCGGAGAGCAACGGCGGACGGTACGGGCGAGGAGCCACCCAAGAGTGGTGGACTCTTGGGTCGCATGAAGAGTCTGAAGGGAGGACGGCGTCAGCGTGCTGGCCAGGGCAGCTCTGACATGGGTACGCCTCCTGCTCCTGGAACGGCGGTTTAGAAGTACCACTGGTCGATTCGGGGAAGATTGCTTCGCGTGGGGTCTTTTACGAGGTGCTTTGGGGATGACAGAAAGATGAAAG
The DNA here is from genome assembly GCA_033296885.1 of Triangularia verruculosa. Lineage (NCBI taxonomy): Eukaryota > Fungi > Ascomycota > Sordariomycetes > Sordariales > Podosporaceae > Triangularia > Triangularia verruculosa. The sequence goes on along the minus strand of MU863971.1, from coordinate 13,404 downwards.
AGCATCTGTGATGCTCATTCTGTGCGGTTGGGGGGGGGATGAGAGGAGAGAGGTCTAGTGCAAAATGGAGCACGTGTAATTTTGGTCAAAGGGAGGAGAGAAGGGAACACATCATGTCAGATGGCTTGTTTGGTTGATTTCAAGTATACGGGAGAAGCAGGGAACAGCCAGACTTTCTTGTTGAGGTGTTTTTAGCCCCTTTCTGAGTTTGTGGTGACTGGATGTACATAGAGTTGTTCTTGGTGATGACTTTTTCTTTCTCTCTGTTGCTGTGGTTGAAGACGCTGGGGGGGTTTCTCTACATGGGTGCTTCGGCACTGTTGTTTCTGTTGAAGTTTGACATTGACACACACAAAATCACGGGCAAAAAGAGAGATGGATGGGGAGCGGCAGGGCTGTTTTGTGATGATGAGCTTGGTGTTTGTTGTTGCTGTTGGTTGTAAGAGGTACTGTGGATGTTGATAATCTTGAATTGAGTAGGCAGTATTGATTTTCATTGATTTCTCCGAAGTTTTAGACAATTGCATTATGAGATTCTGCGACTTTGACTGGTAGTTGGTGGGTGGGTGGGTATAGGGGCTTGGTGATATTCAGGGGGAGATACAAGGGGCGAGAAAAAGGGTGGATACCTGAATCTTGGGCATCGTTTTCACACTATCGGATCAGGGGTTGGAGGGAAACAGTTGATGGACATGAAAATGTAGGCGGGAGTCTAGACGGGAATAGCAAGTGATCTGCTGTCAAAATTCTTTCTTCTATGAACCAAAATATCAACTTTTTCCTGGTGTTGATGACCGGAAGGGACTTTTAGCGTTGCTGATAACGGCTGGATAGGTTATGCTTGGATTTTATGCAGAGCTTATGCATGGGCGCGCCAATGCAGAACAACAGGCAGACTCCAAACAAGACTTGAGAAAATGGATTGAAACTTGCAGTATTTGAATGATGAGACAACTATTCGGATCACTTGGAAGAAATTTCATGATTTCTAAATACCTAATCTTCAACAACAGCACTAGCAATGATTATGTCCATTTTTACCAAGACTTGACCTTTTCTGTTTTCAAAGCTCGATAAAACCTTTGCTCAGTTCATCCAAACTTACAACTCCGAGGCACTGCATCAAAAAAGTGACACTCCCAACATCATTTGTAACTTCATTTGAACTGAGTTTCTCCAGAAACAAGCTTTATTGAACGGGCAAGTTAGGTACGATCAAAATGGAAGCACCCGCCCAACCCCAACCCCAACCCCCACCTCCGACCACGACCACAGCGCAATGGGATATCCTCATCCCAACCCCAGCAACCGCTCTTTCCCTTCTACCTCATTCCATTCGCCGCCATCAGACCCAGCCAATATACCCCACCGGCTGCCCAGACATTGACAGCAACGTCCTGCTAGGCGGATTCAGCGGCGGCTGCGTGGTTGGTATCAGCTCGGAAGACGAAGAGCTCTCTCTTACTGTACCTCCACCTCTCTCTCTCTCTCTCTCCAAAAGTTAAGGTGTATGCTAAGATATGTGTGTGTATAGCTAGCCCTCCAGACAATCTCCCTCGCCCTCCTCCCAGCTACCGAAACCGGGGCAGACAAGAATGACAAAACGGCGCTGATAGTTAGCACGCTCCCCGCGCAGTCTCTTGTCCCGAGGCTACGGGCTGTCCTGGTTGAGCAACTGTCAAAGGTGGTGGTGGGGGATTTGCAGGGGCATGTGAGGGGGTGTTTATCCCGGATTTCGATATCAAGGGTGTTTGACATGCAGGGGTTGGGTGAAGTTGTTGATGAACTCTCGCTTCTTGAGGAAGATAAAGTACCGGGTTTGGTGCTGGTTGTGGGGGTGGGATTGCTGATGAACGGTTTGTTTACTGCTAAAGCGCATGACAAGGCAGCGGCGCATGGGTTTGTGGCTGGGTTAGCGGGGAAGCTAAGGGGGGTTGCGGGAAAGAAGGGGAATGGGCCGTTGGTAGTGTTGCTTAATTCTACGACGTCGTCACATCCCGATGCCGGAGAGGAGAGGAGGACGGAGGGGGGACAGCTACGGGAGGGTGAGGGGGCGAGGGAAGGACAGGTGCTACTGCGTGGCGAGGGGGACTTCAAGAGGAGGGAGAGTAGGCCGGCGTGGGGACAGGTTTTTGGGCAGCTGGTTGGGATGCACTTGATGGTTACGAGGGTGGATGGTGTTGTTGCTGGGGGGAGGGGGTGGGTGGTGGAGGTTTTGGGGGATGAGGTTGGGGTTTATTCTTGTAGTGACGAGGGGATAGGAGAGGAGATTTGGACGAGGAGGAATAGAGAGCAGAGGTGGGGGGTTGTGGAGGTGAGGGATGGGAGGGTGGTTGATGTTGTTTTGTGAGGGTGGTGAGATGGAATTGGGAATGTAATGTGTGTATATTGTATTTTGATACAAGCTTATGGTCACCATACCATAGCTAACGGCTTATATTTAGAGCCTTGTTATACAATGTCGTTAAAAGTCATGGAAGAATCCCTGGCGCTTAAAGCGAGTGTGCTGTTTTACCATATGAGCTCCTTCCTCAAGTGTCCCAAAAATTCCAGATTAACCAAACCAAACAAACCTACGTCATCTACCGACTCACAAATCCCCAGCCTCGTTCCCCTTCTCCACATACCTCTCCAGCCTAGCCTTCAGATCCTCCACATCAATATCCTTATCGTCGTCCTCCGCACCATGGCCTCCATGATGCTCATGAGGCGGAATCAAAATCTTGCCAATCACCTGCACCACCCCGTCGCTGGCGATACCATCCTGGAAGATCACCTTGGTAAACCCATTGAGAACGATAGTGACCCAGCCCCTCCACCTCTTGACGTCCACAGCAATGGCCTTGTCGTCTAGCAGCGTGGCGAGGTCGACGTGCCAATATTTCCCACCCTCAACTCCCTGCTCGTCCTTCTTCTCACCATAAAAGGCATCAGAATAGAGGGTTTGATCAACGACAAAGTGGTACTTGAGCAATGCTTTGAGGTATTTCAAGCCACGAGGAGAAAACAAAAAGGCGTTGGCGCGGGGGCCGAGGCGGCGCCAGGCGGAGTTGGTTGGAGCAAAGAGGGTTCCCCCCTTGTGGTCGGGGACGGAGAGCTCGGTTTTCTCGAGGCCGAGGGAGAATGTGCTGAAGGTGGTTGGGAGGAGGGAGATGATCTTTTCTTGGGAGGGGGGCGGCACCAGAACGTGGTCGATGGCGTGGATGATGCCGTTTTTGGCTTCGATGTTGCTGTAGACGATCTTGGAGATGATGTTGACTCTGATGGTGAAGAGGAGGCCGGTGGAGATGCGGAGGCGTTGGGGGTGGGAGCCGAGGGTGTCTAGAGAAAGATTGGAGGGGAGGGTGTGGGATGTGATGAGATCGTGGGCGGTGTGGAGGCCGGGGGAGATGTGGTATTTCAACAGGGCCAGCACGAATTCTTTAGGGGGAGGCTTGTCGCCGTGGTGGGGGATGCGCTCAAAGGCTTTGTCTGTCGGGACGAAGAGTGTCTTGTTGTGCTCGGTGGAGTCAAGAAGCTTTTTGATTTCGGAAAAGTCATCGTTGTCAAGGAGGGAAGCAAACTGAGTGGTGTATTGGTTTGACTTGATCAGTTCATAGATGGTTTTGGTCTTGTCGCCTCGGTGGTGGCCGCCGTGGCCGCGGCGAGGAGGATGCGGGTGGTCATCGCTGTCGAAGCCGTAAGAGGAGGCATCGAAGCTGCGGATAGAGTCTGTGATACGCTTCTCAAGAGAGGTAAAGAGCTTGGTGGAGCGGGAGAGGGTGGAATCCCACCAGGCTTGGATCACATCAGAGACTGCTGGCTGCTGCTCGTCGAGGATGGTTACCTGCTCAGGGGCAACGAGAGCGGTTGCTGTGACTGCGAAGAGGAGAGTGGAGTACTTCATTGTCACCACTTCAGGACTGACACTATTCCTGATCGGTTTTCAGAAACGAAAACTAATTATCATGAGAAATCTAGGCACTCCAACTCCTGTCTCGGTCTTGTTATACCTGTTGGTGGGACGCGCGGACAACCAAAGATCCCATAACCCCATAACGGCGTCATCAATTCATTCGGCTCGAATGATTGGCTGGCCACCCCCGCAGTTTGAATCGAGCCGTTCGATCCGCCCTCATCGGATGCTTTGTTCAAGCGTCCTCGATCGTTAGGCCGAACTTTCAATATTTCATCCTATGTTCCGCGTATAGGTAACTGTTGGGCAACTGCGTCATTGTCTGGTCACTGGCCTTCGGCTAACGCCACCAAGGTGAGCAGCAGGTAGCACCACACATCAATGAGTAGAAGTATTTGACGAAGTGCAAGATAACCATATCAATAATAAGACCCTCGGTGAGCACTCACTGGCCTCCAGCTTTGGAAGTCGGGCATTGCTTATAGCCCGAGTTCCGAATGCTGCATAGGCATGTCGTCCAAGACCAATGGAAGTCAATCTGTTGCATCGGCGGAAAGAAGCCGTGTTAGTCTATGATGCCTGTTCCATGATTTCGAAGGTGGGGTGTGCTCTCCTTGTAAGTATGAGACTAGAGCTTCCCCGCATAAAAAGAGGGCTGAGCTTCCACATGGAAATGCAACGGCACAGCAAGAGTCTGAATGCCCATATGTGCATTATGAAAGACATCTCACGCTTGCCTAGTTTTGTGCTATTCTGCCGCAGCCCGGAGAGGCCGGTCTCGCATGTAGGACAACAGAAGTGTCGATGGGAGATGTGTTTACACTAGAATCGACATTCGTAACAATGCAAGGTCACAGAGGTATCCCATCTGCCGAGGGTGGAGCGAAAGCAAGCACAGCCTTCGGGCCTGCCAACGTTCACGCTTGTCTCAGGTCGGCGCTTGGTACCAAACTGCCGGGTTTTATCACTCTATCTTGATGTCCTCATGTTGGACTGCGAGGACGCCTTGGTCAAGTGTATGATCGGTGCCAGCTGCCATTGGCCTGGCAGGGCTGGTGTTGAAGATAAAGGCCTCATTTTCTGCGTTTGCCTGTACGATAAACCATCCGATCTGAACATCGTATCTGTCCAACCACCTCAAACACGCCACAAGCCAGCTGGAAGATGGAACAACAGGATTGGTGAACACTGCGGTGGCGGATGGCGCGACCCTTCTGACCGTTTACTGCAGTACCTCATGCTTTGTCGGTCGAGGTGTGAGAGACCAGACTCAAAGTGGTGAGGGAGAGGTGAGAAAAACAAGATGTTTGTCTTTTCAACGGTGTGGGGGCCGAGGCATGTGAGGTGAGGCATCACTCAGCGGATATCTGAGGTGTAAAAAGCTTGGCCTTTCTCGTTGTTCATGGCTGATGCACGGTACGGTGGCGGGGAGGGATGGGAGAGGGCGCCGCGGGAGGCCACCGGTTTGTCCAGTCAGAATCCTGGAAATCTCCATCTCACCTGCCACAGCATCCCAAGTCAAGGTGCCATCCACCAGTCCCAGACGGGGTAGGGGTCTCGCTCGCTAACAAGGTCGCTGTCTGTGAGGCTGAAGCGATTAATCTTAACGCTCCAAACTGCTGGAGAGCGCGCTGGGCATTTCCACAGGGACCCGACGTGATTTCCGCTTCTTCCATCTGTTCATCCCCAAATTCTCATTCACCGACAACTCAACTCACTCCGTCATCGCAGCGCTCAACTCTCAACGTCACCATGGCCATCCTCATGAGAGCTGCCGTCTAGTAGTCCAGCTTGCGACATTGCAAATACCCCGGATTCTTTGCAAGGAAGCGCGCTGGTCTTTCATGGTTTTGTCGGGTGCTCCGTGGTGCTAGCACAGCCTCATCCACAGTGGGACACAGCGCACCGTGGCTTGGAGCTCCCCATTCAACGACACGTCGAATAACTGATTCTTTACCCGGCGACGGCCTCTTTCTTCCTCACCGGCATTTCGCGCATCCGTAAACCAGCGATTGACCGCTCACCGTCACTGCATCATGCCGGTTTTTGCGGAGCGTTCGGTGCTCGCCGCGAGGTCGACATCGCAACTCTCTGCCGGCGCCATTGCGGGGGCTGTGATAGGATCGGTGGTCGGAGTCCTCCTTATCGTCCTCTGCATCTTTCCCTTTGCTGTCCGGGCAAGACGGCGATGGAACAACCGTCATGATGAAAACACCCTGGCAGAGATGGGGCAGAGTCCCGGAGGCCCCAATTTCACTCATCCTGATGACGATTCTACAAAAAAGTACTCCAAGGATCACTTAGTTCCCGGGTCTGATAGCCAAGCTGGCACCGCTCACGAACAACCCATCAACGGCTCAACAGATACCAACGGCCACAACACATCACCAATAAAAACCAGCCTGGATCAGCTGCCCGCACAGCCAACCCTTCCGCAAGGCGTTGCCCTCAACCAAGGTCTCCCGTCGCCGATCTCGCCTTCTTCTTCGCCGTCCCCCCGGTCTGAGTCCTTCCCCGGCCAGGCCCAAGGTGAAGGCCAGGCAGTATCTTCAGCGGCAGCCGGTCCGATCCGCTCACCAACAAGTGCCTCGTCAAAGTCACGTTCCACCTCAAAAGGCACCACTGGCAAGGACAGCACCCGCCAATTAAATCTTGACTCATTCGCCTCACCCAGTCGCCAAGGTACTTTTGGCAATATCGTCGAGGAGCCCGAATCTTTCGAACCCCCTTCGAAACGCTCAACCATCCGAGAGAAATTCGGCAGTATTTTCCGCACTTCATCTGGAGAAGGACGTCGCGATAGCAAGCGATCTACCGGTACCCGCTCAACATCTGTAAACACCACCGATCTCTTCGTGTTCCCGGAACCAATACCGGGCCAGTCTATCATCGAGGAACACCAACCCAACCCAAGTGGCCTTGCCTGGGACTATTATCACGACCCAACCCTCCCCCCAGGTACTGACGCTCCCTCCCAAGGAACGGACCTTTCCCAATATAACCAACCAGTTATTTACACCGAACCAGGAACCTTCACTACCATCCCTGCTCCCGCGGCCGACTTGAGCACTGCGCCAGCAACTTACGCCCCAACCTCGGTCTTACCCAGCCCGGTGTCCCCAAGTCAACAATCCTCCTTCCCAGGGCTAGGATTCGGATCGGACGTCATTTCGTTCGACAGCGACAAGACCGCCACGCCCCTCGATCCATTAAGGAGCTTCAGCCAACGGAATAAGGTTCCAGGGCCGCTTCAGCGTGTAGACAGCTTACCTCCTCCGACCATCGTGTCTGATATCCCAAGTCCACCGTTCCAGTACACAGCTGGTCCTAGCGGTAATCCTATGGACTTTATGAACCCCACGAATCAGGCTGAGAGTGCTTGGATGGTCGAGCAGGAAATTCTCAAGGCCGAGAACTCACCATCTCCCCCAGCCCCATCACCGCCGGCTGATACCTTTACTCCAGCGATGGCCCAGGAACCTCAGCTGCAGTATATTGACCAAAACCACCAGGTCCAGTACATCAACGGAGCTGGCCTGTCTCCAGAACCAGAGTACAACTTCAACCAACAAAGTCTTGGCCAACAAGGCCTTGACCAACAAAGCTTAGGTCAACAGAATTTCAACCTCCATCAACAAAACCTTGGACAACAAGGCTACCAATCGCCACCATATCAGACCCCTTACCAGCAAACGCCAGAGATCGGGCTGGTCCAGGACTTCAATGCCCCGTTAGCTTATTATGACAACACCGGTATGGTCCAAGACTATTCGACGCCACCCCCATCAGGCCCATCACTTCCGTCTACCGTGCAAAACACCCCTGATACCCGCCTCACCGCCTACACAGCATCCCCATCACCACCATCCGACCTCGATCATCAGAACGGAATGTACCTCCATGTCTCTCCCATCCCATCACCAGGCCAATCCCCACAGCCATCATCGGCTCTCTCGCCAGGCCTCTCGCCAGGTCTCTCGCCAGGCCTCTCCTCCGTTCCATCGCCAGCCACATCACAAGGGTTGTCCCCAGGGCAGGAGAAGGCTTTTTCCTGCAACAAGTGCGATCGCGTGTTTGATCAGATCCACAAGCTGAAGTAGGTTCTTACCGCTGTAGTATCGTCAAGTTCAGGACACTAACAAAAATTCCCAGTCACCACAAGCGCTACCACGACAGGCCACACGAGTGCGCACACGCAGGCTGTACCATGAGATTTGGCACCAAGACACATCTGGACAGGCACATCAACGACAAGCATTTCAAGACGCGCAAGTTTTACTGCATGGTCCACGACTGTCCGTACTCGAAGCAGGGTGGCAAGTCGTTCCCACGCAAGGACAACTGGAGGAGGCACATGGTCAACAAGCACCAGCTTACCCCAACGACGGATCCAGAGCCGGAGTTTATCGATGACATGATGGCGAATGCGTGAGGTACCATGTCATTTTCAATAGTTTGAAGATTAGGATCGCGGAACGGTCCTTGCAACATTCGTTTATATACCCCAACATGAAAGGAGCGAAGCGATATTTGTGTTATTTCTGGGATGTGGATGTGCTGGTTACTGGTTCAAAAAAAGCAGGCCATTTTTTTTTCGGTCACATTTTGGAAGGATCTCGGTGTGGTTATCAAGCGGGCATTGAAAGCGTTTCGGATTTTATTTTTCTCTCGGGAGATGGAAAGACAGGACAGCATTTTTGGGGGGCGTATTCTCACAGACACGACCGACTCCTTGCTTGTTTAAGAACATGTACTTTTGAATCTTTTTATTAGCGATAAAGCCACGGAAGTGCTCCTGGCTTGTTTTTTATTCTGAATCGTGCTCCAGCATCATGAGAGGACGCAAGATCGAATGCAAGGCGCTCTCTGGCGCGGTGTTGTTTCCGCTCTTTGGCGGTGTTGATGACTCTGCTCTGCCTCTGCATCTCCAGTGTGATATAGCAAGACTTCGACACAAGAACTCTCGAGTCTAGTCTGGTTGGCGCTTTATTCAGACATACCAACCGAATCACCACTTGCTTGAGCCTGCAGAATCATTTCTCAACCAAATCCATCATTTACCTCCTTTTTACATCCCAGTCTCTCCTCATTTCATCCCCTTCACCAATCTCCTCACCAACTTCCTCTGCTCCTCCACCCCCAGCCTCCCCTCATCCGTTTCCTTCAGCGCCCTCCCCACCACCACCACCGCCTTGGGATCCTCCCCGCCAACCCAAACCCTGCCGTTCCTCCCCACCGCAATCTCAAACGCCAGCCCCTCGGCCCCCAACGCCTCCAGAACCTCTACTTTGCCTTCCTCCCTGCTCTTGGCCATCAGCAGCCTCCTGGCAAACTGGAGCGAGACGTCAAACACCATGCCCCCTTTCAGCTCGCCCAGGCCGTCCGACTTGCCGGTGGACTGGGAGACGCACTCGACCTCGGGGTCCATGTGCTTGTTGGCGAGGACGACGCGGGCGTAGACGATGCTGCCGGGCTGGAGCTGGGGGCGGGTTTTCTTGGTGGCGGACTCGAAGGAGAGGTGGGGGAGGGTGGCGTGCGGGGTGTATGGGGAGAGGGAGCAGTAGTAGAAGTCGGGGCCGGAGCGGTGGATTTGGGCTATTATTAGGTCGCCTGGGGTTGGGAGGTACTGTGGGGTTATGTTAGAAGGGGGGGGTTCTTTTGAGAAAGGGGGGGGGGGGGAAAGGGGGGAAGGACATACGCGGTTGTTGTTGTATTCCACCCACATGGAGTTTTTTTGGTGGTTTGTGATGAGCTGGCCGGCGACTACGGGGATGATGTCGCTTGGGGGGAGATGGCGGAGGCCGGGGCCGAGGCGGAGGGGTTTGGTGGTGGAGGAGGGGATGAGGTGCGGTGGGATGGTGTCGCCGGGGAGGACTAGGGGGCGCTCGGTTGTCATTTTTGGGAGTGGTGTTCTGCGGTTGTATATGAGATGGATGGTGTTGAAGGGTACGGTTGTGGTGATGCGATTAGGTTGAGAATTGGAAGGGTGGTGGTCGCGGTATGGGTATCAAAAAGAGATGGTGATTCGGTTGCTGTTGCTTGGTCTGGTTTGGGGAAATTTCCAGTTCAGCCTTGTGATGCGGATATCGATTGCGCTACAGGTTGACAGCCTTAGTGGGGCTGTTCGTTGATCGACGGTGGGTTTGGCTGGGGTTAACGGTGGTGGGGTTATCACGACGGAGAGGACTCTTTAAGTCTTTTAAGTATCTTGAATATAGGTAGGTTATCGACATCTGTATGTATATGTCTTACAACTATGTTCTCTATTGCGAATAATGTGTAGGTATGGATGTGTGATATATCGAATCTTGTAAACCTTCTAGATTCACGGTTGGGCAGATGTGGGTGGAGCCAGAGTGAGGTCGCCTGTACAGAGGCAAGCCGGCAGATTTAAGAAGCTCGGAAACAGCGGCGAGTAAGTCTCGATGTTGAAGCTAATTTTCTTCTGTATAAATTGTCAAAATACATATGACACCGTCCGAAGACAAGAAAAGTCAGTTCCATGCCATATATTCACTTGCGCCTCTGATACGCTCCGTCACCAGTACCTGGCTTGTGGGCCCCACAGTGCCCGCATCCCTGCGAGCAATTGGTTCAATATTTTTTGGCAGTGGAAATTTTTGGATCCCCCCACCACTGTTGACCAATTTTTAACTACGAATTGCCATTCCCAAGCCGCCTCAAGAGACACCACCACCCCTCTTCGGCCCCAAGAATCTTCCCTTCCTTCGCAAATCGCCAGTTATAGTCAAAATGAGTGGCACCAAGGTTGTTGCGCCGGAGAACCGGACCGTCATCGGCTTGACCTTTGGCAACTCCAACAGCTCTGTCGCCTACACTGCCGACGACAAGGCTGAGGTTATCGCCAACGAGGATGGAGGTAAGCATCAGACTGCATATATCTGACCTCGACAGACGCTAACATACATGAAATAGACCGTCAAATCCCAACGATCCTCTCCTACGTCGACGGTGATGAGTACTATGGCCAACAAGCGAAGGCCTTCCTGATTCGCAACCCAAATAATACCGTCGCCTTCTTCCGCGACTTCCTCGGGAAAGAGTATGGTGGACGCTTCATGCATGGAATGAATAACCGCTAACCCAGTGCGCAGCTTCGAGCACATCGACCCCACCCATAACCACGCCTCTGCGCACCCCAAGGACGTTGACGGCGTCGTCTCTTTCACCGTCAAGGAAAAGGCCGAGGAGGACGCCGAGCCATCCACCCTCTCCGCCTCCGAGGTCGCCACTCGCTACCTTCGTCGCCTGGTCGGCGCTGCTTCCGGTTATCTCGGCAAGCAGGTTACCTCTGCTGTCATTACCGTCCCTACCAACTTCAACGAGAAGCAAAAGGCTGCCCTCATTGCTGCCGCCAACGCTGCCGATCTCGAGGTTCTCCAGCTGATCAGCGACCCCGTCGCTGCGGCGCTTGCTTACGATGCGCGCCCCGAGGCCCAGGTCGAGGACAAGATTGTCGTTGTTGCCGAGTTGGGCGGCACCGTCTCCGATGTTGCTGTCGTTGCCAGCCGTGGTGGCATGTACACCGTCCTCGCCACTGCTCACGATTACGAGTTCAATGGTATCGCCCTAGACAAGATCTTGATGGACCACTTCGCCAAGGAGTTCCTCAAGCGCAACCCCAGCGCGAAGGACCCCCGCGAGAACGCCAGAAGTCTCGCCAAGCTCAGATTCGAGGCCGAGGCCACCAAGCGGGCTCTCAGCATCGGCACCAACGCCAGCTTCAGCGTCGAGAGCTTGTCTGACGGTATCGATTATGCTAGCACCATCAACCGCCTCCGTTACGAGACTCTTTCCCGATCCGTGTTCGAGGGCATCAACCGCCTGGTTGAGTCCGTCATCAAGAAGGCCGGCCTCGACGTTCTTGACGTTGATGAGGTCATTCTCTCTGGCGGCACTGCCCACACTCCCCGTATCGCTACCAACTTCAGCAACATCTTCCCCCAGACTACCAGGATCCTGGCTCCTTCCACCAACGCCTTTGCCATCAACCCCTCCGAGCTCGGTGCTCGTGGCGCTGCGCTCCAGGCCAGTTTGATCCAGGAGTACGAGGCTGACGACATCGACCAGTCGACCCACGCCGCGGTTACCACTGTCGCCCACATCACCAACGCCATTGGTGTCGTTTCTCTCAACGCTGCTGGCGAGGAGATCTTTGTTCCTATCGTGCCTGCCGAGACTGCCGTCCCCGCCAGGAGGACCATCCACATCGCTGCGCCCAAGGACGGTGGCAATGTTCTCGTCAAGTTCGTCGAGGGCAACACCCACATCAAGGTCACCCAGCCCGAACCCAAGCCCAAGGAGGATAAGTCAGCCAAGGTCGAGGACGCCGCCGACTCCGACGAGGACTCGGATTTCTCCGATGATGAGGAGGACGAGGAGGAAAAGCGCGAGAAGGTATGGAAGATTGGAAACACCCTTGCCGAGGCTGCTGTCCGTGATGTGAAGAAGGGCGGCAAGGTCGAGGTTACTGTCCAGGTCAACGCCGATCTTTCCGTCATCCTCACTACCAGAGAAGTTGGCTCCAAGGGAGGCGTCAGGGGCCAGTTGAGCGCTTAGGGTGCTGGCGAGCTAAAGCGCAAACAAATTGTTGACAAGGGCACACGAACATTCATGTTGGAAGACATGGTGTGGGATCATTGGACTCCAGGGACGGCTCATCAATAGGCTTCGGATGAGTGGCCACAAGTCTTGAGCGTGATGTGCATTCGGGGGGACTGCCTTCACGAAGGCTGTGCCCACGAGGACAATTCGGAGTCATTGAAAGAGTACAAACTATACGGGTGCGAGTCGGTTGGTAGCCTTGAGTCCCTGCTGGATGAGTGGTTTGAAGGTGAACCGGAAGGGGTGGGGGATGAAGAATTCGATGCTGATGACGAGCTGGACAAGGAGGACCTGGTTCCCGGGACTGTGAAAAGGAAAAGGAAAATGACACGGCGCTCGAGGAGGGGGGTACGGAATGGATAGTGCATCGTTTCATATAAATAGATTCCAGCGGCTGTTGTTGTTTTTTTCTCTCTCTATTGTAGATGGATATGGGATTACACGGCATATATCATATTTGTGTAAGCGGGATGCAACATGGGGTTTTCTGTCCATGTGCGTGTGTATTCTCCCTTGTTTTTTTTTTGATGAGGAAAGGGGAGAGCGAATATATATCATTATGAGGTTATGTCATTTGCTCTCGGCGGCGACTTTGCAATTTGCCGAAGTGTGAACCAGTAGATTAGTTATGTATTAAAAACACCCATCACCTCAAGAGTAATGGCTAGTACTTTTGAAAAGGCTAATGGTGTGCGATATATATCTATACCTTATGCATAACCCCCGAAAAAGAAAAGAAAACTGCCTGCTCGCTCATCTGCTTTGCTTGTTCTTGTTTATCAAAAACCACCCGGTTGGGGGGGGGGGGGGGGGGGGGGGGGGGGGGGGGGGGGGGGGGGGGGGGGGGGGGGGGGGGGGGCGGGGCGCGGGGCGGCGGGGCGGCG